>CAUZXS010001237.1:5000-82500 GCA_963585895.1 Sepioteuthis lessoniana | reverse complement strand
CATGTAGAAAAACAGTTCTAGAAAATAATGAAACCACATGGATAAAAAGTGGACCTGTGAATTTTGATGTCCCTCTGGGGGGATACGATTCTTCACAAATAGCAGACCTTGTGGGTTTATATATATATTACATATACTGAATAGAATTATCAGCTCGGAGAAAATAGGCTTATACCGAGATGATGGTTTAATATATCCCAAATAGTAATGGCCCAAATAGCTCTAGTATACAAAAGAAGATTATAAGAGCTTTTAAATTCTTAGGTTTCAAAATAGAAATATCATCAAATAATAAGATAGTCAATTTCCTTGATGTAACCCTAGACCTTTCTAACAACACCTATAAACCTTTTATAAAAACGGATCAGTCCCCTTCATATATTAACATCAACTCAAACCATCCTAAGGCTAGAATTAAACAGGTCCCAAAAGCTGTAAATTTAAGAATAAGGAATCTATCAGCAAATGAGAAAATATTCCGAGAGAGTAGTAAAATGTATATTGATGCACTAAAAAGTAGCGGGTATAAGGAAAACTTCACCTATAAAGAAGAGAATATGCCTAATGATAGTAATAAAGAAATAAATAAGGAAAATAGACGTAAAAATAGTTAATTATCGAACTTAACAAAAAAAGAAAATAAATAAAAAAGTTAAATTACCGTAATTCCAACCGACGGTAAAATTAGGAAAATAACTAAAATAAATAAATAAATAAAAAACGGAAGTTTAATAAAACGAGGAGGTAACACTTCACCTCTCATCCTCTTCCCTCCGCCCCCGTATCTATTCTGTTTTATTTTATCCATTAGATCTGAAGAAGTCCTGTTATATTTTTCTCTGTGTTTTTGGTTCACACCAGAAACGCAAAACAGGATAGAAATAAATTTATAATCCTAAAATAACCGGTCTTTGGTTTTTTTCTTTAAAGAAAGTATTGCTCTGTAAAATTAATTACATTGTGCTCTCTACCAGAAAAATTTAAATGTTCAGCTTTTGAATGATTTTCTTGTCCTGAAGAAATTACTCCCAACTCTGGTTTAACTGAATCGAATAATACCAATAAAAATAATTCCTGCGCCAGACAATAAATTTGAAACTCTTTCTTTCTGCTACATATATATTTATACACACACACACACACACACATATATATATATATATATATATATATATATATATATATATATATATATATACACACATATATATTTGACATTTGATGTGTCTTGAAGGTACGTTTTATCCCTATAGTAGACACGGTTACCACCAGAGCCATGTCTTCCCATTCAATTAATATAATACAATTCCTCAATTCAAATGTCAAATCTATTTTTTATTCATGAGGTTAAGGCTACGTAGATACATAACGTCAACTTGGAAAGGTGGAAACAGCTGTCCAGTTTTCCGTATGTCACATGGGAGTGCTTGCCGGATTTTCTAGTCATCGTAATTCAATTAACATCATACAATTTCACGACTTATATATATATATATTTATATTTGATTGAACATAATAGACATTTTTTGTCTACATATATTTTGTTAATCCTTTTGAATTGCCGTATTAATCTTATGGTGTTCGGCGGGAATTAATTAATGACTTTGTAGAATTAATTTTGAAACCAGCGCTAATGTACTTAAAATGTCTTTAGCTACTGACGCTATTTATAGAAACAAATTCGAAAAGTAAACGCTTCACAATATAACAGTAAAAAGGCTCTTCTTACAAAGTAGTAATGTTATAGCGGTTTGAGGATAACGCAAATGAATTACGAAACTTTGCTTTAACAACACAACAACGAAAGTTCTTTATTTGCAGCTTTGAATATTTGGTTTGCTTTTGGTGCTGCAAGACTCTAGTCTTGGAGACGAAATGGCTTAGCAGGATGTTGAGATGGCAGCGTGTTGCTGGACGTGTGAGGGATGTGTTTAAAGTCACCGTGTAGTTTTGTATCTGGTTTTTGGGGAGAGTATACATTATCTCCATTAATGTGGGCCAGAGGTGAAATGATAGCTAGTGTGTCGAGAGCGGAGTTACGCTCGGATCGACATAGCCATTTTTGGGGGTGACATGAAGTGGTGCCTGTGGAAGGCATGCTGAATGTTTCTAATTTATTTTCCACTGGGATTCCTCGTAAAGAATCCATAAATTAGATGGTTCCCTCGTTGGGTGTCCATGTTGCTGCTGCTAGTGTTAAAGCCACAGTGAGATGTCCACACTGGGTGGCTTGTCTAGCTAAAAAGCATCGCTAAGCAGGGACGACCAGACGAATGTCTGTTCTGGTCGCCGTCTCACGCTGAAGAGACTGGGTTTGGCCGCTCACCCGTTTTGCTAGCCGGAAATGAAGGTCCGGGCTGAATATGATTAGTCATCCTGATTGGGTGAAATTCAGTGTTGAATTAAATTGCGCGCCAAACCAAAATACGAGATTTTCCTCTTCTCTACAATGTACATACAAAAGTTGCATCACTTTTGTAATACATCCTCCCCTGATGATGACCGAAAGTTGAGCAGAAAGTACTTGGGAAATAACTAATTATGGAAGGTTTATCAACCAATTCCTGTCGAATATCATAAGATCGATATGATTAAGAAAAAAAAAATATGTAGACAAAAAATGTCTATTGTGTTCAATCAAATTATATATATATATATATATATATGTTTTTATTTGTTCCAAAGTGTAAAAAAGATTTGGTTTATGTTGAATTGGTCCATAATGAGATTATTTTTAAAAAAAATATTTATTACATTCTTTATTTTATTTTATTATATTATATTATTTTATTCCCTTCTAACGCGTTTCAGTTCTCTTCATAGAAGGAATTAAGTTTTTATAGTAAATTTTTCCCGTCCTTCTACGAAACTTTCCTTTTGCGTTTTAATTTCTTTTCTTTGAAAATGTGTTTGTACTAGCGTTTTTTTAACGTTTTTTTTTTGTCTTGTTTCACATTCTTTTGTTTTCGTTTGTCTTGTTTCAGTTTTTCACGTGTTTTTGTTTGTTTACGCGTTCGCGCGCGCGTGTGTGTGTCTCCATTTATTAATTTCTTTTTTGTCTATTTTTGTATTTTAATTTTATTTAATGTGGGTTTCTATTTTTCAATAAAATCTTTTTCTATCATTTGTAGTAAATTGTAATTGTCTGTTTGAAATATTGGCATTGTTTTAAAAAAATTCATGACTAAATCAAAAACATGTTTCTACACAAATAATTTATATTTATACAATCACCAACCAATCCACAACAACCCATGTGCTTGGTTTGTGAGAAAAAACTTTTCTAATGAAGCAATGAAACCATCTAGGCTCCTCGAACATTTACAGAAGATTCATCCCGATAAATCTGGTAAAACACTGGCGTTCTTTCATTCTCTTCGAAATCAATTTTTGAAGCGAAAAACAATGAATATATTTACTTCCTCATCGAAACATTCAGATGACGGTCTGAAGGCTTCTTACAACATTTATTTGCTGATAGCGAAAGCTGGAAAGCCCCACACTATTTGAGAACTGATTCTGCCTGCAGTTAAAGAGCTTATTAAAACAGTCTTGCACAAATCTCCTGAACAAGTCATAAAATCGATTCCTCTCAGTGACAACTCAGTTCAACGAAGAGTAGACAAAATGACTGAAAACGATGTAAGATGTTGACGACAACAGTTCAGTTTGCAACTGGACGAATCCACTCTTCCGGGAAACGAATCGCTACTTCTCGCATATGTACGCTTCATTAAGGGTGGGTCACTGTGTCAAGAATTATTGTTGGCATGTCTCCTGGAAACAGATACCAAAGGAGAATCAGTGTATCGAGCTGTGGAGGACTATTTCCAGAACAAAAGTATTTCACTTACAAACATTATCTCATGTGCTACAGATGGCGCCCCGTCCATGGTTGGTCGCCCCCGTGGATTTCTAAGTTATTTGAAAAAAGCTGTTCAGAAAGTCCTCCCAGTTCACTGTGTGATCCATCGACAACACTTTGTGGCAAAGAATTTGAGTGAGAAGCTACATGAATCCTTATCGACTGTGATTACTGCAGTCAACAAAATCAAAGCGAATGCTCTCAATTCTCGACTGTTCTATCAGCTGTGTATTGAAAATGACGAAGATTTTCAATGCCTGCTTCGCCATATAGAAGTTAGGTGGTTGTCGAAAGGTAACTGTTTAAAAAGGTTTTTACACACTGTTTAACAGTGTTCTTGATTTTTTTCAAGAATCCAACCCTGAGCTTTACAACAAACTGAAATCGAGTAAGACAGGTACTGCTTACCTCACTGAAATGTTTTCCATATTCAATGAAGTGAATTTGCAGCTGCAAGGTGATGACACTTCATTAATCAAAGCCAAGTCCGCCCTCTCGGCATTCCTCTCAAAATGACAGCTCTACAGAAGGAACCATGGACGCCGCGAATTCCGTCAGTTTCCTTGTTTGTCTGACTTGGAGAAGAAAATAGGAGTGATGAACGATGACATTGCCGTGTACTGCGCTCATTTAGTGGAACTCCACAGGGATATGTCAGTCAGATTCAACGACCCATTTTCTCTTGAAATCCCTGGTTGGGGATCGATCCGTTTACTGAACCCAGCACAGAGGTGGCAACCCACCTAGAAAAGGAACTTGTAAGTTGCAAAATGACGAGGATCTAAAACCAAAGTTCAAAACCTCTTACCAAGCCTTTTGGATGCAAACAGCGATCCCAAAACGCTACCCAACCTTGTAGAAAGATATCAAGTTGTTTTTCATTACTTTTCCGACTTCCTACCTGGTTGAGAGGGGATTCAGCGCTGTGTCCAGGCTCCTCACTAAACAAAGAAACAAACTCAACATAACAGAGCTTGGTGATCTGAGACTGCTCCTGACAAACCTTCATCCTGATGTTGACAGTTTGATTGCAATGCACCAAGCCCACCCATCTCATTAAGCAGGGTAGTTGTTTATGATTATTCGTTCAGTTTTACAATTTATTTCATGTTCAGTTCAAGGTGTTTGTGATTGAAAAATAAATGTTAACCATTTTTGTTTGTTAAAATTGTTTTTTATACTCATCAGACTGTTTGTGATTGAAGAATCAACCACTTCTTATGACATTTAACATTACCATCGTTCTGGCGTTCGTTGGAAGAGGGGGACACTGGCATTTTGGTCCGGCAGTGAAGGGGGTGGTGGCAAAAAAAGTTTGAAAACCACTAGTATAAGGGATGTATTTTAAGCAGTTCTGGGGGTGGTGACTATTAAAATGGAGATATTGTTGGGTGTTTGTTGGTTTGTGGTTGATGTCTGTTATTATTTCACCATTTTCATTTTTGATGAGTATATCTAAAAATGGGAGTTCTTTGAAGCTATATTCCATTGTAAATTTTATTTTAGGGTGTATATTTTGGAGTATGTTGTGCAAGTCATTAATGTTTCTCATGTACAATTCCAGAATAGGAAACAATCATCTAAGTATCTCTTTCATGATTTAGTAAATTCTCTTTGTATATTTTCATTGCATTTTTTACCTATAATTTCATATGAATTTTCTTCCAAAAATGCTGAGGTAAGAGTAGCATATGTGGGAGCCATTTTCGCTCCCATAGCTGTTCCTAGGGTCTGGATGTAATTTGTGTTGTCAAAATGGGAAGAGTTATTATTTAGGATTAATTCTATACCCTCTATGATAATTTTTTTCTTAACTCTTGGATTTCAGGGTATTTATCAATCCAAAATGAGATAGCTTTTATTCCTAATTTATGGGGTATGTTGCTGTATAAGTTTGTAATTTCAAATGTGACTATGAGAGTTTTTGAATCAATTTTTAGGAGTATGGAGTTTAAAAATTGTTTATTCTCCTTTATATAGCCTTTTATTTTATTTAGAAATGGTTGTAGTAAAATGTTTATTAGTTTACTTAGTCTGTTTGTTGGGCATGACGGGCCAGCTACTATGGGTCTAAATTTGAGGTCATTAGGGTTTGAAATAGTTATATATTCAGATTTTTATGTTTCTGTTGCTTTTTTATTTTTTCAGTTTTATGTACTTTCAGAAGTCCATAGAAGTTGCTTGTTTGGGTGATATAATCTGTTAAGAAATTATTTTCTTTTTTAGTTAGTGATTTGTTGTGTATTCTGCAGAATTTTGTAATTTTTGATATAATTTTGTTGTCAACGTTTGCATCAAGTAGTTTATAGTCAGTTTCATTGCTTAGTATTTTTTTAATTTTTGTTCTGTAATATGTTTTGTCAAGAATAACTATTGCACTTCTCTTGTCCGCTTCTTTTATAATTAAATTTTCGTTTTTCTGTAAATTTTTTAAGGCTTGTTTTTGCTTGTATGAAAGGTTGTTTTTAGTTATTTTTTCCATAGTTTATTGAAGAATGTATTAAGTTCACTATTATTGTCTGGAAAGAATTTTGTTTCATTTTTTACTAGGGAATCATCTGTATCTTTTTTTATTTTTGAATTTTTCTATTAGTTTGAATTTTCTTTCAGATTCCTTGAGGTCTTTCTTTAGTTCCTTTATATTACTTTTAGGTATAGGGCAAAATTTTAGACCAAGTTTTAGATGGTTTATTTGATTTTTGTTTAGTTCATAGGTTGATAAATTTATAATTTTGGGTTTAATGTTGGTTTTGTTTTTCATACTGTTTTTATATTGGATTATTCTATTCGAGTTGTATTATAAAGAAATGGCTTGTATTTTTTTTTAAATTTTGTTTGTAATGTCTGAAAAAAGTTTTCTTCTATGATTGTTAATAGGGTGTTTTTTATAGTTTGTATAGTTTGAGAGAGGGTTTCTTACCTTATTTTCCTCTCTAGAATAATTCTTGTGGTTTTTTCTGTAATATTAATCTTCATGATGGTTATTATGTAATCCTTTTCGTGTTTGTGGGTATTTGTAGTAGTTGGGCCATATGTATATACATATACGTATATGTATGTGTGTGTGTGTATATATATACACGTTTGATCCCTACAGAGGACATGGTCATCTCCAGGGTCACGTCTTCCCAAGTCAGCGTTACACATCCTCATGAGCAGGAAATAGATTTTTATATTTGAATGGAGGAATTGTATTATATTAATTGAATTACCATGACTTAAGTGCTCGCACATTTACCATGACATTAATTTGGCGTTGTTTGTGTGTGACGTGGATCGGTGGCCCAGTGGTAAAGTTTCGGCTCTGCTTTCTGTGGTTGCTAGTTCGATCTCCAGTGGAGAAGATCATGGTATGCACTGCTGGTGAGAACTAATAAGGTCAAAGCAGCTGCCCAGTGTTCCGTGTGTCGCATGGAAGTGCTTGCCGAATTTTCTAGTCATCATAATTCAATTTATATATATATATATATACATATGCATATACATGTGTTAATATATACATATATATATATATATATATATACATACACACATTTGTGTATATATGAGTATATACACAGATGTATTTATAGAAACAAATTCGAAAAGTAAACGCTACACAATACAACGGTACAGACATAGTAGTGTACATACAAAAGTTACATCACTTTTGTAATACATCCTCCTCTGATGATGGCCCCAAGTTGGGCAGAAAGTACTTGGGGAAATAACTATCAATACGGCAATTCGAAAGTATTAACAAAAAAATATGTAGACAAAGATTTCTATTATGTTCAATAAAATATATATATATATATATATATATATTTACTAACCTACTATCTACCAGCATTCACAGTTACTAGGAAAAAAGAAAAAACCTGGCAGGACCTAGAGATAATAATATCTCGAATTACCACCCGGGGGAAAAAGAAAAAAATCATAGGACAAAAAAAAGAAAAGCCCAACTTTGTCACACCAGTTGAAAAAAATCAAGAGATATGCAATCAGTTGGTCAAAAGAAAAAGAAAAACCCACCTTAAATTGCTGCAATGCTACAATTACAGAGAGTGCTCAATATAAAGTAGAGCCAATTACAAAAATTAAATCGCGAGTCGGGCCTTTCCTACTAAAATTTCACCTCACCGGCTCCTCAGGGAATCTAGTACTGACTAACGACACTAGGAGAAAACATAATTTTTATAAACCAAAAACCTACTCAGCTGAAAATTTACATAATTAAAAAACAAAACAAAAAACAACCAAAAACCAAGAACACTACTTTTAATATCTAGTTTATTAGGAAAAAATTCCCAACTCAAGAGGAATTTTAAATTAGGTACTATAACCATAGAACAAGTTTCTCCGACGAAAAATAGAGCCATAGTACCACATTATCTAATTATGTGTGGGAGATTAAAGATAAAAAAGGAATAGATCCCATATTGAAATGGGAAGTTATAAAAAAATGCTGTAAGTATAGGGCCGGCGACAATGCTTTGTAATGAAGAGAAGTTAGCTATAGCGTCTGGCAATGGTAGGGATATGTTAAACCAAAGGTCGGAGGTACTAAACGATTGTAAACACAAAAGGAGTTGGCTCCTCTATAATGTGGAAATTTGTTAAGGAACTGGTGATCCTGTTTCACCGAATATCAGCAGCCCCTTGGGGTCACGTGGCTTCCACTATAAAAAGAGCTACAACTGGAGATTCTTCCACTTTTTTCCATTCCCACCGCTGTTAGCAATAGGTCCATTCATAGCAGCCCTTGACGGCAAACATATTAGGTACCTTCCACCAGCTAGGAGCCAAGAGTGACGAACGCACATGCTGAGTTAAAAGGAATAGGACACACAGCTAAGTTCCAGCAGGCATTTTATCTGCAAACTTTACCTAACCTTACCTTACCTTACACCTTTACCTAATAACAACCTTACAACTAAACCTTACAAAACCCTACCACCTATCTGAACCTTGAACTCTTTTTTGAACTCTTACATATTCGTTGTTTGTTCCATTTGGTGTAAAACCCTGTTTATTGTTGTTGTAGGTGTATATAAATTTTGTTACACTAAAAGTCGTTTGTCTCCCTTCTTCAAAAGCTGTCACCAACTCCCTACTGCTGTTGAAGTACGGTTTATTCTTTTACAAAACGTAGGAATAAACCGGGCTTTTCGGGGCTTATAAAAATTCCCCATTATAATTAGAGCTGGTTTCTACGTATTTGTCCTGGATGTGGTAGTTTTTTTGTTTTGTTTTGTTTTTTTCCTAATAAACTAGATATTAAAAGTAGTGTTCTTGGTTTTGTTTTTTTTTGTTTTTAATTATGCAAATTTTCAGCTGAGTAGGTTTTTGGTTAATAAAAATTATGTTTTCTCCTAGTGTTGTTAGTTGGTACTAGATTCCCTGAGAAGCCAGTGAGGCAAAACTTTTGTAGGAAAGCCCCAACTCACGATTTAATTTATATATATATATATATATATATATATATATATGATGCTTTTCCAAAGACAACTCTTCTTTATATCATTTAGCATTATGTTTTAAACACTTGTTATCACTACATCATTTTTTGAACATTTTGATACTTTTCAAATTAATTCACATCAGAATACGTATGTGGATGTGTTTGTAATATAAAACACTCTCAGAACATGGCAATAAATTTTCATTTAAAATGTTCATAAAGTAAAATCTTTAGTTTTTTGATAAATTTTCCTTGTAAAAATGTGTTCATTTATAAAAACTCAACTTGACCCAAATTTTTAATTCTCTTTTAGCCCCAAATGCTATTACTAAGTCATATCTAAAAGAATATTTTTCATGTAAAAACCATTTCCTTTGAATACTGTCATTTCTATTTCTTATTCTAATTTAAGAGGAGACTTATTTAATGATTTTATTCAAATTTTAAGAGTGCTCTCCCATGCATTATAAACATATGCATTTTTAAAAAATCTGATGCTTGTTCCCTTTTTCTTTTTCATATGGTTTTAATCTATATATTTTTCAATTCATTTAGAAAAAAAACTATGAGCAGCCCTAAGCTGGAAAAATTAGTTCTATAAAACAATAGTTTTGCAACCATAAACAAGTGTTGACGTACCCACAAAATCAACTTTCTGTACAATTGTTTGAAATGATAAACAGATGTAATTGTAATGAATTGTTTAGCAAAAAAAAAAAAAAAATGAAAATTATAATTTGTTTTGTATTATACATCTGATAGTCAATTCTTCAGTAATAATTTTCACATGTTTATGGGATTCATTGATTTATTTTTATGAAACTGATATAATTTCTGTCATAAACGATGGGATTATCTATGTGTGGATTAGCACTTCATTTTTCTCTCTCTTTTTTTCTCCCTTTCTCACTATAACTTTCCATAGTTCAGTCTTCCTCCCTTTCTGTGTTACTTTGGTGCTCTTTCTCTCTTTTCCAATTTCTCTTCCCTGGTAACTTATTCCTACTTCACTTTCTTTCTTCCTATGCTTTCTTTCTTCTCTCTACTCAAGAAATGCCTTGTTACTATAACAATAAAATTCCTCATTATTCTGTTATGAAACTAGTTTGTATGACCACTGAATATAAACTTACATTGTATTTTATATGTAAAGTAAATGTTCAAACAACAGATTGCAGCTGACCCTAAGAATTCTATCAGTGACATTTTTTCCAGATAGAAAGACAATCATTATAGTCTTTTCAGCTATTTATTAAAACTTTTTATTTGTGAGAATTTTTTTTTCTTTTGTTTCAAGTTCAAGGCAGACTATAAACTATGTGATATTTAGGTGGGTGATAATAAATCTAACTTTTTTTATTGTGCATTTTTGTGTCACATGTAACCAGTCTGATAAAAATACTACTCTAGTTTTGCTTTGTTGTTTGTCATCTTTTATCTCTACAAAAATTTTCCCTTGTTTTGTCATTTTAATGAACTATTAAACATAAAATATGTCTGGAAAAAAATTCTGTTTTATTTTGGCGGGGGGGGGTTCTTGTGAAAAAGAATGAAAAAGTAGGAATAATCACATTTTTCTTTTGTATTTGGGATGAATAAATATAATTCACAATTCCATATAAAACTATTGTAAACATTTGAAAATTCTACTGAATGTAATAAGAAAACTATAAAAAGAGAATCCATCATTCATTTAGCCAGTTTTTAAATCTCTTTATCGGTTAATTTTCACTCTAAGATTTTATCATTTTCACTATTTAACACTGCCTTTTATATTTTTCTTCAAAATTCTAATATAAGTGGAACAACAGTTAATGTCAGAATGTAACAATTTACTTTGAGATATTCAAAATTTCATCTTAAAATTATTTAAAAAATTACCTTGATTGATTTTTACTTTAAAATGCTTTTAAAGTATACAATGACTTATAAAAGTCCATGTTTTTATTTGGTAAGAAAAACCCCTATTAAAAATATTCTACAACCATTAAGTATCCTCAAGGTGTGCCAACAGTATGGATTCCTTTGATTTTTTTCTTATCATTCGTCTCTATCAGCCATCCTTCTTGGTAGGTCCTCGATGACATCAAGTGTCTGCACACAGCCAACAATGGTATGTCCATATGTTGGAGTCCATGACAGATTTGTTTAGTATGTATCTTGAATATTAGTTATTCATATATGACAAAAGTGTTATGGTAGAAATCTACATTTGTTTTTAATATGAATTTATTCTTGGCTAAAATGGATCTTCTATCTGCAGTAAATTCCAAAACTATTTTTATTCATATCAGAAGACTTTGCTCATGAAGTAAAGGTTTTTGTTGCTGGAAATGAACACAATGAATTTATTTCATTGTGTCCATTTCAAATCCTAAACAAGGCTGTTTGAATTTCACATAGCACTAATACTCTTGGGAAAGGTATGCATCCAACTATTGTCCCTCCTGCTATGAGTAAATAGTAATACAGACTGGGCTCTTTAACAATGATAGGGCAACCAGTCTAGAAGCTGGAAAATTCTGAATTCAAACCTGTTAAATGCTGCATAAAAATTGATGTTGCATTCTGCTTGCATCAGAAGAGTAGGGTAAATAAATATAATGGGACTTTGAATTCATTGAACTGTAGACTCATATGATATTCACAGAATATGTATTGAAGAGAGGCCTAATGAGGCAAAAAGGGCACTCAGTAAATGATACAGTATAAATATTAGAGTAAGTCAAAAGTTTTGCAATATTTTGTTACTAGTTTGTCACATGACCAAAACAGTTTAAGCCATGAAAGGCATCCACTGTGGTTGGTAGAATCATAGCACTTAGTGCACTAACACATTATGCATTGCTTCATTCCATATGTGATTTGAAAGCTGCACAGATGAATGTGCAATGTAAACAAATTCAGGAACTTATGCTTTCCAAATTTGAACTGGGCCATAACACTGCAGAAGCACGCAAAAACGTTTGTTGTGTAAAAGATGACGGTGCAGTTGATCACAGTTCACTAAACCAGATGGTTCAAGAAATTTTGCTTGGGATGCAAAACCTTGACAATCACCATCGTCAGGTAAACTTAAAACCATGGATTCTAAGGCTATTCATCAAACACTAGACTGTCATTGAGGCAAATCTTGGGACTAGCACTCAAAGAATATGAGGGAAGCTCGATATCTAACAGTTCAGCATGGTTTGTCACCTTCATAACCTTGGCAAAAGCATCCAGAGCTGCCAAATTATGCTTCATATTACCAAAATATTACAAAACTTTTGATTTTGGTGTCTTTGCTTGATGGTATATCAACCTTCATGGGTTATTTAATGCCTAAGCCATCCTTACAGAAGATCAGCAGTGATACTATTTAACCCATAAGGGAATTCATAACTTTCCTGAGGGTATTAGTCTGAAAGTGAACATAATAGTGTGATTGCTGGAGTTTGAAACCACTTACTTGGATTTGTTGGTGTGTTTGAACACTATATTTAACTGAATTATTGTCAGTGTTTTTAACTGCTTAACTCTGCAACATTTAGGAGAATATTGCACCTGATAACCTTACCTTTTAAACAGAAGCCTTGAATTCATTCTGTGGGATTTGTGGGCATAATATTCTGTTGGTTTTCCTTCTAAAAGAGATTAAAGACTCATAGGATATATCAGTACCAGCTTCTAAAACAGCATTATACAAAAATTGAATCTTATGTGCAAGAGAAATTCATATTCAATATCTTATTTAGTGAACCTCTTTATTTCTACATAATAAAACTTGATGACTACTACAAATCTATTGTCTCCAATATCCAGTGTAATAGATCTTATATAGAGAGGATAGCGATGATATCTTCTCTACTGAGAGATATTGCAACAGAAAGAGAGCCCAATTCAGTCTACTCACATGTATATAAAGTCTACCAAACTGAATTCTATACCATAGAGACAACAACTATCAAAATCCCAATGGTCTAATATCATTGTCCTTTGTGTTTGTTTTATAGTTGTTATTTTTTACCACCTGCATTTTTCCAGACTTGCTGTTAGAATATGTACCAGTAATATCGCTTAGGTTTACTGAACAATGCTTACTTTACAAATTACTCATATAAATATTAACTGCTGGAAAATCAGACTTCTTTTTTATATACCTTTTTCATTTGCTTAATCACCATAGAAAACAATATCTTAATAGAGACTTTGAAATTACAGGGTTTTTTTAGTTCAGTTATTTTCTTAGCTTAGCTTTGTTTGATAAAAGGCCAGAAGTGTTTGGCACCCAGTGAGAACTGAACTAGTCTAGCCATTATACTTTTTAATTCAGTTATTTTCTTTAAATTGTCTTAATAGAAACTAAAGTAAAAATGATGAGTTACCTCCCTTGAATCTTTTGTACTACTTGAAAAAGGAAATGAAATATTGTTTTATTAGAAAGTATATATTTCTTTCAAAAACGTTTTCTGTATACAAAAGTTGAAACTAAACTTTTAAATTTGTTTGAAGACTCTTTAAGCAAAAGATTTCTGACATAGTGTTTTTATCGGAGACTAGTATTTTTTTTTCACAAAATTAGTCTTCAGTCAGTTTTTTCCAAAAAATTACCACATATCATTTGACACAAGGTAGAGTTTTTTCTATTTTTTGTTTGGCAATTATCTTTAAATTGACTGATTAGAATTTAGAAGATTTTTTTAATGATATTTATATTGAAAAATCAGTATCCATTTAAACTAACAAAAGTACAGTATGTTTTCTACTGAGTGAAACAACAACAAAAGCATGAAAAGATTTTATTTAAAAATTATTTTCTATTCATTTAATAAACATGAAACCATACTTTCTCTATACTTTGTATATTGAAATCAATTCAATTAAATGGCTTCAATATGATTTTGGAATTTTGCCTTTTTCTGAAGATGTTATCATCATAAAAGATTGAACTGATGAACAGTTTAAATTTCAGCTGAGCTTTACTTATAAACATAGGTTTACTTTTAAACTAATTCCCTTGAGAGAGAGAAAAAATAATTTTACTTTTCTCTCTCTCTCTTTCTCTCTCTCTAATTGCCAAATATCATGAGTTTTTGTTTTACTAAGAAATTTAGAATTTTGATATTAAAAAAAATTTTCACTTTAGATGTTTTCATTATTTTTAAACATTCATTTATACTGTTGATTTTTATTTATCTTGTTGATTCTTCTTGAATAAACTTTCAAGAATTGCTAAAATAAGAAGCATTAATATTCTATAAACAGTCTTTATCTCATGACCATGATCCTTTTTCCTCTAAATATGTCTTTTTATTTCTGTTCTCGTTCATCTTTATCTTCTGAATAAATTCTATTCAATTATACCTTTTTTTTCTTTTTGCACATTTTATTTCTTTGATTCATAATTTGGAAAGATTGATGACCCATGTATTCAAATATTACCCTAAATATTGAAAGTTTTTCCTTTTAAAAATGAATAATCAATACTCTATAAGAAGGGACAAGAATAATAGTGAATTGTCTCCCTTGATTTGCCACTGAGTAAATGTAAATAGTTGACGTACATTTAGAATTTACAGTGAAAAAAAATACTACATACGTTTTACTACTGAAAAATCTCTATTTTTGTTAAAGATACAACTGATTAATGGGAGATTTTAGCATTGAAAAAGGACTACAAAGAATTTATTATAAAACAATAGCAGCATTGCAAAGTGTTTACAACAGAAAAATAATTAACAAAATTCTGATAGTACTGTAATTTTAAAGGTTTTGCTTATTGAAAACAAAATATTCTATTGATCTAAATAGATAGGAATCTTCAAGTTTTACTCAAGTTGTGTTAGGAGAATGTGGTAAAATATCTAAATGTAACAATTTAATCTTCTATATTTATTTTCCTGAAAGCAACTAGCTTGTATCATAAAAAATAATTTTATTTTGATCAAAACAAGCCATTTCTGTATAAATGTTCTCTCTTCACATGATAAAAAGGATTTGATATGATTGTCTTTCTCTATTCTAAAAACTCATAATAAACAAAACTTTTCATATTCCAAATGCTCACCAAGAATTGTGAGAGGCTCATGGTCAAGTCACACTGAAAGTGCCATCAAACCCCCAATATTTGTAGAGAAGAGGAAAATCTCGTATTTTGGTTTGGCACGCTATATAATTCAACACTGAATTTCATCCAATCAGGATGACTTATCCTATTCAGCCCGGACCTTCATTTCCGGCTAGCAAAACGGGCGAGCGGCCAAATCCAGTTTCTTCGGCTTGAGACGGCGACCAGGACAGACGTGCCTCTGGTCGTCCCTGCTTAGCGATGCTTTTTAGCTAGACAAGCCACCCAGTGTGGACATCTCACTGTGGCTTTAACACTAGCAGCAGCAACATGGACACCCAACGAGGGAACCATCTAATTTATAGATTCTTTACGAGGAATCCCAGTTGAACATAAATTAGAAACATTCAGCATGCCTTCCACAGGCACCACTTCATGTCACCCCAAAAATTGACTATGTCGATCCGAGCGTAACTCTGCTCTCGGCAACATGGAGATACGCGTACTCTCCCCAAAAATACCAGACACACAAAACTACACGGTGACTCTAAACACAATCCCTCACACGTCCCACAACACACGCTGCCATCTCAACATCCCGCTAAGCCGTTTCGTCTCAAACATCCAACAAGCCTAAACACCACGAGTCTTGCAGCACCAAAAGCAAACCATATTCCATGCTGCAAATAAAGAACTTTCGTTGTTGTGTTACAAAAGAATAGTTTCGTAATTCATTTGTGTTGCCTAAAATCTATAGTGTTCGGGAAAATAACTAATTCCCTCGAACCGCTATATATTAAATAGCAATGGGCCTGCTCAGTTTTAGATAGGTGTCCACTTAGTAACAGCAGGTAATATAAGTAACTTAACACCTACCTGTTAGATGAAACAAAGCTTAAAATTAACCACTTGTTTAGGTACTGACATTTCCTAGTAGACTTTTATCATTATTAATCTCGCAAATAAATTTTTGTTACATTTTATTGTTTCTAAAAATGTAACTTTACTTTCAAACCGTGTGTATGTGTGTGTAACACTTCAGTCAAATCTGGTAAGGAGTGTAGCAGTGTTTTATCTGTAACTACTACTGTGTTAAGGTAGTTATGGAGGAGTGATTTTCCCAAATGCTCACTTATCTGTTAACTACTGAGGCATATCAGCAACGAGATGGAGGTATAAGAAATGAATTCTTCATACCTTTCTAAAATGCATTTATGATAAGGAAACACGAAGAGCTTCAGCCAAAATCTGTTTAGAAATTTCATTTTGCACACTGATAGCTTTGTATAGACTTGTGTTGTGATCCTTTATTAGCAGTAATCTTTTGTGGCCAATCACACCAGCTCATAAAATAACTACTTATTGGAATTTTCACAGAAAAGTTACCTGGATATATGAGGCTTGGCTGAAAATTTCATGGGTTGATCAAGATACTCTCATGAAATATGACCAAATGAGGTTTATTTTTCAATGTACTTCCTCTTATTCTTCCACCAGTGTTGCAGTGCTTGATTCCCATTAATCAAAAATGTCAATAACAGCAGATATAACATCACCATATGACCTTTTGTAGCGAGAGAAGAAACTTACCTCCTGGATCAAAGCATGTAAAACTATGCCTTGCATGTCAAGCAGTAAAAAAATATGTTCACTTCTGGAAGCAGAAGTTATAGTGGGCTGATCTCAAGTCTCGTGAGAAGAAATCTACCGCACATGTAAATTTCTTTTTACTGGAACTTGCATAAAAGAGGAGGAATGGTTGTTGTTGTTCTTCGTGGACTGCTTTTTGACTGACAGAGGAACAAGTTGACCAGAGGTATACTGAGGAAGGGCTGCTAGGCACGTGTGTTATTATCTTTAGTCAACTGAGGCTACATAATTGTCTGAGGATACAACAGTAGGGAAAACAAATCACGGAATCCATTTCCCTCCTTTGTACAATTGCTTACTAGTCCTAACTGTCTAGTAATTGATTTGGATTCAACAACCAATAACTACACTTTTCAGCCTACCATTGTACCTCAGCAGTGTGTGTGTGAAATGACCTAACACCAAAGCAAAATAAAGAGAGAGTAAAATGTTAAAATTTTTTAAGTTCACTTTGATACCTGTAGTCACCCATACAAGTATTAAGAAGGTTCATTAATGCTTAACTTGATTATCTAGCAGGAATCAGTGCTTTAGTATAACTTGGTCATAAACCAAGAAAGGGTAAAAATGTAAGTTAAAAGTTTGTAGAGAAATTAATTTTATTCCCCAACTGAAATTTTGAAAATAGAAAACGTCAGTAATTATTTATGGAGACAAGATCTAATGCACGTCAACATGGCTTCTTTTTTGAGTTATTTGGAGAATCTTCCTATCTTTTGGGAAGTTTTTTTATCAACTCTACTTATGTTTGTTGTGCATGCTCCCCTCAGGTTGCATTTGTTTAATTTATATTTAGGTATGTCATTTTGTGCAAATACCCTTGGGAAATATCTCTATCCATTCCTATTTGCTAATGGAATATTGATAACTTGTTCCCATATTTTGAGGGATTATATTTGGAGATGATTGAAAACTGCGAGACTCAACATTTATATATCAGCCTTTTTACTGTTTTTGAATTAATTTGTATATTAATAATATATAAGTGTTATATCCATAGCTCAACATTAGTTTTTTCATATCATAATGAAAGATTGTTTTTTAACTAAATTTAACAATTCGTCTAAGAAAAAACAACATTTTAGCTTCAATGAATTCATCTGTGCCTACCTTGGAATATAGATATACATATTTATGTATATGTACAGGATGCAATGGGTAAATTATCACTATTTTAAATTATTAATTCTGCACATATGCTGTGTTTCAGGATTTGTCTACTGCACAGCAAACAAGAGTCACTTGGGGACTATCTGTGAGGAAAGCTTCACCATGATGCAATTTAGTCTTCCAAAAATTTATAAATAGCATGTTCTAATACTTGGCATTCATAATGGAAGTTTCAATACAAAGATTTTCACAGTGTTTTGGTCTTAATCTGTGGACAGTGCAAAGGATTTGAAAAGAGTTGGATGAGCCCAATAGTGATTACAAAAGTACAGCAACTCAGAAACCTCTCTCTGATCATGCTGATTAGAAAAGAACCCCTAGAATTGTTGGCAAAATCCAGGCCATGATCAACACAATCTCAGCAAGTCAATCAGGTTCATAGTCAGGAACATGGGAGTTTCAGAGTTTCTTACCAGGCAGGTAGTACATGAAGACATTTGGTATTTCTCATACAAGATTAGAAAAAGCTTATTTTTTCACAGGCAGTGAAGGACAAGAGGAAAGACAGTTATGTAAAAGCTTTTGAACAAACTCAAACATCCCCTCTAATTCAACATACTTTGATTTTTCTCAGATGAGTAACAAAATCTCCTAATAAAATTAGATCAAAAAACAAAAATCCCCAATATAACCTCTCACTTCTAGATTCCTCTCCAAATAAAAAAACACTTAAACAAAAACAAAAACCTACACCAAAACCAAAAATACAAAAAACAGATAATACAGAAACAATGAATAAATTTAGAATATTAGAAAAGATGGAAACAGAGAGTAGCCCCCAATTAACTAAACCTAAAACCCAAAAGAATAAACCAACAAAAATCCCAAAGCAAAAGACTAATAACAAATCACCAAATAACTCTTTGGAACTGCTCAGATTAATCTGAGTATTAATTTTTATCGCAGGCTTTTGTCCTCATCTTGGTAGTTTTTTTTTGTTTTGTTTTTTTCTCACTACCTTTCGGCCAAATTTCACCTCTGGCTGACTTCATTTTTAACCAAGTAACCCTCTGGCTGGCTTGGGTAGGAATTGAAACTACTATCTTCTACCCAAGCCAGTCAGAAGGTTACTTGGTCAAAAACGTGGTGCGATAGACAACAACTATGGAAGGCAGTAATTACTGGGGATACAGTTACAAGACTCAGCATTCCTATCTGAGGTCGCAGTTAATCACCTGAAGTCAGCCAGAGGTGAAATTTGGCTGAAACGAAGTGAGAAAAACAACAACAAAAAAACTACCAAGATGAGGACAAAAGTTCACAATAAAAATTAATACTCAGATTAAGAAGCCTCATCTCAAAAAGGATTCCCAATAAAGACAATTGCTCGGATTAAATACAAAAAAAATGTCTAAAAAATGATACAATGGAACTGTAGAGTAAGTAAAGCTAATTACGAAGAACTGCTACTACTCCTAAATAGATATAACCCCAAAGTATTATGTCTTCAAGAAACATTCCTCAAAGATAAGAACCAGTTGAATATAAAACACTTTCAGTCATACAATCACCTATACAAAGATGGATACAGAGCTTCTGGAGGTGTCTCTATCCTTGTTAGGAAGGACATGCACCAACAGCAAACCAACATTGACATTGAATTCCAAGTAATTGCTGTCAAAACTTCACTTCACAAACCACTAAATATCTGCTCCATTTATATACCTCCACATGATGCTATAAACAACAAAAAACTTAATAAACTAATAGAACAAATTCCTAAACCCCACATATTACTAGGTGACCTTAACAGTCACAATACTAAATGGGGGTGCCTGAAAACCAAAAAAAAAGGCACTGATCTGGAGAGGGTAATCAATGTCAACAATTTCTGTATCTTAAATAACAAATCTCCAACTTACCTCAACCCATCTACCAGCTCCTACTCAGCAATCAACATCACTCTATCTGATCCTTCAAGCTACATGGATTACACATGGAAGGTCCATGATGATTCTTGTGGCAATGAGCACTTCCCCATAATACTGGAAATCATACAACCTATCCATGACAACAACAGACTTCCCTGTTGAAAAACAAATAAGGCTGACTGGCAACAATCTAAAACTTTATACAATAGAAGACTGGTTCAAGACCCAAATACCTCTTTTCTAATAAAACATTTTACTGAAACATTAATTGCAATAACAAATTGAATTATACCAAAAACCTCACCCTCATACAGCAACATGCCCTGGTTTAACAATGAGTGCAAAATAGCAATCAGACTACAAAATGCTGCCCTCCGCAAATTCAAAAAAGAACCCTTAACAAGCAATCTAAACTCTTTTAAACTCTCAGAGCAAAGGCAAGGAAAACCATTAAAGAAGCTAAAAAGATCAGCTGTCAAAATTATGTAAATAAACTTAATTTGTTCACCAAAACAAAGACAGTCTGGAAAATGATCCACAAAATTTCTGACAAAAACCAGTCTTCTCCACTCAAACACCTCATTAAAAATGATACTCAAGTCGCCGATATAAAAGATACTGCAAACACACTTGCTGAGTCCTTCTTAGCAAATACCTCCTCCACAAACTATTCAAAGACAAGAAAGAAAAACAAAAGCTCAAATTTAAATTGGACATAACTGAAAGCTATAATGAATTCTTTTCATTATCAGAACTAAAAGAAGCCATCAAAAAATCCCACAACACTGCAGTCAGCCCAGATGAAATTCACTACAAATTTCTCAGACAATGACCTCCAAAATCCTTAGAATACCAACTTATTGCATTTAACAACATTTGGAAAAATAATTTCCCAGAATCATAGAAACTAGGTACCACCATCTCAATACCTAAACCAGGAAAGAATAATCTTTAATAAGTGCTTGTGCAAGACCATGGAACAAATAGTCAATAAAAGGCTTGTTTGGTTCATATAATCCAATAATCTTTTTACCAACTTCCAATGTGGCTTTAGGAGCTGAAGATCAACAATGGGTTATGTGGTCAGATTAGAAACCTCCATATGAGAAACAGTTATTTAAAAACAATATCTCGTAGCAATATTCTTTGACCTAGAGAAGGCATACTACTTGGAGGTATGGTATCATGAATGACCAACACAACATGGGATTGAAAGGCAGACTTACAAAATTTTTCTTTCAGACAGGAAATTCCAAGTCCATATTGGCTCAACCCTATCAAACATCCAAAATCAAGAAGAAGGAGTCCCTCAGGGAAGAATACTATCAGTAACCCTCTTCAACATAAAAATCAATAGCATCACCAATTGCCTGAATCCTAGAATTGATAAGTATTTGTTCGTTGATAACTTCTGCATCACCTCTACATCCAAATATATACAACATATAGAACATCAACTGTAACAGGGAATCAACAAAATAAATAAATGGACAATGATAAACGGCTTTAAAATTCCCAAAACAAAAACTCAGTGTGTGCATTTTTGTCAATTAAGAAAAATGCATAAACAACCCTACATTAAATCTGAATGGATTAGAAATTCCAGTCGTTGATCAGTACAAATTCCTTGGTGTTATTTTTGATAAAAAGCTCTTTTATTCCACACATTCAATACTTAAAGGAGAAATGTAAATTAAATTAAAACTCCTTTGCATAATAGCCCATAAAGACTGGGGTGCAGACCAGCACACCTTGCTTAAATTATATAGAATCTTAATCAGCTCAGAAATTGACTATGGCTGTTTCATATATGGAGCAGCCAGAAAATACTATCTCAAATCATTACAGACAGTCCACCATGAGGGATTGAGATTCATCTTAGGGGTTTTTAGAACATCCCCTTTATTCCGAAGCCTACAAACTACCTCTAAAACTTAGATTCACAAAATTAAGTCTACAATACTACAGTAAACTGAAATCTCTCCGATCCAATCCAGTTTATGATTGCACTTTCAATCCCAAACAGCAAAAGCTATTTAAGCAGAGAGAAAAGACCATAAAAACATTCAGTTTTTGCATGAAACATACTGAGAGACACAGATATTTCACTCACAAACATTTATGATACCATACAACTAAGCTCTCCTACCTGGCTACAAAAGCAGTCTGTGGTTATCCTTGATTTAAACAAGCTCCCTAAAAATAAAACTCATCCCCTTACCTACCAAGAGAAACTAAACAACATTCAGGAGAGATACCTTTTTCACTTACACATTTTCACAGATGGCTCCAAAAGCAACAATGGAGCACTTTTGTGGAGCACTTCTCTACAAGAAAACCTTGAAAAAACGCCTCCCAAAAGAGGCCTCCATATTTTCTGCTGAAATTTGTGCAATAAATTTGACACTTAAACTAGTTTCAACAAGGAAAAGTTCATCATTCATTCAGACTCCATCTCTGTTCTACAATCTCTTAATAACACAAAACTTGATAATCCCTTCATTGTCAAGCTTCTAAACAAACTCAATTCCATGAACCATAGCAAAAAGGTGATACTCTGTTGGATCCCAAGCCATATAGGAATCCAGAGAAATGATAAAGCAGATTCATTAGCTAAAGCTGCTCTCAATATGGTGCCCGATAAAAAATCAAAAATACCTTATACTGACCTCAAACTGAAAATCAGACAAATAATTGCAAAGAAATGGCAACAATTTTGGGAGAAAAATCCCCACAACAAGCTCTTCCAAGCACAGGCCATTTTAAAAGAAAGGAAGCTGGATCCTAATAATACCAGAAGAGAAGAAACCACTCTTACCCAGCTACACATTGTATATTAACTCATTCCTTCATTCTAAAAGATGAGCCTCCCTCTAAATGTCCATGTGGAAACCAGTACACTATAAAGCATATCTTGATTGAATGCATAAAACTAACCAACATTCAATGAAGGTTTTATGATGTTGACAATATTAACAAACTATTTAGAATAATAGACTCTAAGCAGATATTGAACTTTCTGAAAAGAATCAGCCTCCAATCAAAAATATAGACTGATGTATTTTCCATACTCGCAATCACTTAACTTTGTGGAAACAAATTACTAACATTAGATAGAAATACAGGTGTTAGTTAAAATGGCTCCAAGTATTAATGTCTGTGTGCAAACTGGTGAGCTCTGGTTTGTCTAAAAATGTTAAACTACAAAATATGTGCTTACGATTCATATATATTTAATATATATACATAAATAGGATTTGGCATAAAATAACCCATAAGAAGTTGATATGCCATAAAACCCAACCAACCAAACCAATCAACATGGGAGCTATCATCAAGTACCGGGAGGAGGTGGCTGCTGAAAGACCAGATATCAGACAACTGGATTCTGCATCATGCCACACAAGCAGAAGAACCTAATCTTGACTGTCAGAAAATTTCAGTGACCACATCATGCCAACATCAGATTTTAATCTCCTTAATTATTATGTGTCACATGCAGTTGAGTGAGAGACTAACAAAATTGTTGTACAACACTAAAGATTTACCAATTTAAACAAGGAGATAATTGAAAAGGCTTGCAGGAGATTCGAAAGTCCTCATTGTTGAAGCCAGTGGTAATTTCTTAGAATAAATCTAATCTATAGTATTTCAAGTTATTTTCATGTAAGTTTGGTTATGTATAAATAGATAAAGTGGAATATCAGTGTTATTTTCATTTTAGTATAATTTAGACAACAATTTACCCATTACGTCCTGTACATGTTTATAATTATTACTATGTATGATCACATCAGTGACATGAATTGCATCCTCGTACAAAATTTATTTAGTTAGTTTAACATATTTATTTTAGTTGTATCTTACTAAACTTTAGGGTAGTTGAGAGTAATGGACATTTAAAACTTGTAAACACTTTCACCTTTTAAAATCTGTACCTCTAAGATGCAAAATTCAATTCAGCTCTTTCTATAATAGAATGACATGATGATTCAGTTCAAAATATAGCATGAATTTCAAGAAAGACTGCTGTCACAAGTATACAGAGCAGCTAGATTCAGCAGCTGTTACTTGCATCAAAACCTGAGAAGGCAAGTTAAAGATCTACTGTTTGATATTTTTCTTCTATTTCAATTGAATTACTTATTATCATAGTTCTTGAATTACACTAACATAAATAATAATGCAATAGAAAATATTATAATTCAATGGTATAAACTTTTTCAAATTTGTTCAATTTTGTTTTGAACGTTAATTTGAGGTTAATTGTATGTGGGAAAAAAATTCAGTTAATATCTTGAAGGTAATGTAATGCATTTAATTTAATCTTTAATTATGGCTTAAGTCTTTGATTTTACCTTTAAGACCATAACAGTTTTATTTGCTTACCCTCAACATATTTTTCAGAATACACCACTGGCTCACATGTATATTCATATGAATAACTCAGAAGAGTTTGTATATTTGATCTCTGTTGACAACTAAGTAGTTTGATACTGAGTAACCAGATTTGGTATGCGTACTTGTAAGTTTTAATATTTTAAAATCTTATTCTTCATTGGGAAAAGATATTTTTTAACTATAAACAATAGTTGGCAAGAGACTATTGCAACAAAATGTAATTGAACAAAATTTCAATTTTCAATCTATAAAAGTAATTTTATTTTGTATTGAATGAATTATTTTTTTCATCTACCTTGTTCTTTGTTCACAATATTTGGACTATATAACAAAATAGGCAGAGAAAATAGTTTGTCCAATTCAAAAGAAAATAATGAATGAATTAAAATCCAGCTCTCAAATGCCTATAGGTAAACATTCTGCCATATGCTTTTATACTATCAAATGATGGACAAACAAATAAGCAATAAAATCTATAGAAGTTGTTCAAGTGCTTAGAGGTAGACAATTGATGAGTGATAGAATCACAGAAGTTGAGAGAGGCCTGCCAAATGTCTTCTATGCTTCCAAACAAAAGAAAGTAATTGTGTTTAATCTGGGTTTTAAATTTTGTTCTTAAGAATTGAAGTTTGTTGTGTGGGCTAGGAAGAGGCTTTTTCCAGTGTAATTATTGCTGGTTCATATTATTTAGCTATT
Organism: Sepioteuthis lessoniana; assembly: GCA_963585895.1. Taxonomy (NCBI): domain Eukaryota; kingdom Metazoa; phylum Mollusca; class Cephalopoda; order Myopsida; family Loliginidae; genus Sepioteuthis; species Sepioteuthis lessoniana. Next base: position 57,352 of record CAUZXS010001237.1, on the reverse strand, counting down.
TTTCAGTTTGACTGTTTATAAGTGAAGTTAAGCAAAGTTGAGAAGTATGCAGTCAGAAATCTGCTGTCTGTTATTCCTTTAGGCCAACTTTGCTAGTTATCAAAGGTTTACTGTCATTAACATCTTGTGACAACAAAGTTGAAAGAGTTCAGGTCCTGTACAAACCATAATGAACTTTTCATTTCTATCTTACAGTTACAACAATCCAGTAACTTTATTCATCTTCTTTCTTGAGGAAATTATCCCATGCCTTTTCACTTTCAATCAATACCAGCAAGTCATCTTCTTAAAGAAAACTAAACACAAAATAGAAGTCAGAATTTGTCTAGTTTTTTCTTTGTCTTTAAATGGAAAACTTGTTCCATTGAACTCCACTCCAAATCAGAAATGTTACAGAAATTTGGAATTTATTGATCAGGGTCAACCAAACAAGAGCAGTTACAAAGGTTATTATTGTGGACAATTAGCTCCTCCTTGCAGTCACTTCATTGGTTACAGCTCTCAACCAATTCATGCTCTTGTAGGTGGCAGTTTTTAACGTCACCAAGTCTACTTTAATTGCCAGGATGTCTGGGGAATCAAAGAGATTTAAGTTATAATGATTTCCTTTTATTGTAGCTAAAGTATTCAGGAAATCCTATAATTAATTTTATTGACACTTTTTCACATTTCATAAAATGGAGGGTTTTATGATTATCAAAAGTATCATTTTTTTTTAGAATGGAAAAAAGAATAACATTACATATTATTGCTACCTTCACAAAAACAAATAATTCAAATGTGTTTGAAGCAAAAATGCTATATCAAAACAAATTTTGAATCTCAAAGAAATTATTTCACTAATCTACTTAGAGATTATTATTACATGATATTCTTAATATGAGCAATAAGTTCAAATGAATGTCAACCAGATGAGAAAACTAGAAAGGGTTCAAAATCTTTATTAATTTTTAATATTATAATTATTATTATTAATTTTTTTTTTTTAAATCAAAACTCATTCAGTTCAATATGACAGTGAAGAACAGTATATACCAGAAACTATAAAGAAGAATAAGCTCCTGGTTGAACTCAAATTCATATCCCCTTCTCTACAGGGGAAGCCTGAATCTCTCTCTCTCTCTCTCTCTCTCTTAGCTGCAAAAAGAAATGCAATTATATGCATTGAAATAGAATGACATCATTTAGAGTTTTCATTTTGGTTTAATAGGCAAAAATAATGTTTAAAATATTTTTAACATTCTTATGAAGAAGAAAAAGAATTTTATTCTAAATGCATTTTTATATAAATTGTTTTTTTTTAGTCTAGATTTTAAAAAAGTTTTAATCTTGTTAATGTGCAAATTAATATTATTTTGATTATTTATCACTGAAACATTACATCTATAACAGAGAAACCAAATGACATATACTGCTTTATGAATAATGGCCTATAGTAAATCAATTACAAACTAATCTTCAATGCAAATGTGTTAAAGAAATTAAAACAAAAACAAATATGTGCAGCACACTATTTTGATTTTGTAGATGTGCAAAGAAATGTAACTGTGAAATTATATGTTGCTCATACATACATAATCAAATAGATTTGAAAGGTTTTGAAAAAGATACTGATACTGTTGTTTTGTTTAGCATATGTGAACGTGTCATGACATTATATGAATATGTTGTGATATTAAGAGTTTTAAAGAGATCGTTTAGTAACTGAAATTTTTTGAATTTGTGTCTCTGTGTGTGTATTTTAAAACTGAAAAGTTTTCAACGGAAATTTGAAAAAAATCTGAGTTATAAGAGGATATCTATGGAGCAACAATATCCTCACAAACTATATGGCAAACTCAAACATGATATTAACAACACACACATCAACAATTTAAACAAAAGTTTTTTGCCATATTTTCTTATAGCCAATGAAAACTCAGTAGAGTATGCTGATTTTATCGAAAACCTATCAAATATCCAATTTATATCTACAGAAATTAAAGTACTCAGTTTTGAGTGAAAGTTCACAACACAAGTGATTAAAAGCAACATCACTGAAATAATATCCTGGAATTACAACAAACTCACTAACACTAACTTCACCAAAAGCTTAATCAAAGTATCATTGTTGAACAATAATGAAACAATACTACCAAGAAGAAACTTAAACTCTTAAAAAACAAAAAAAATGTAGCCAACAAATATAAAATCACCATTTTACTTTCAGAAAAAGGTAGAGGTTTATTAGTTATTGGTACTAGTACATAATTTTATCTGAAAACAATAACACATGAAGAGACAAGCCTGCCTGTTATAAACAAAGAAATAGATAAATTCATAAAATCTTATCAAAAACAGTAAACAAAAAATGGTTTTCATTCATAGAATACCATTTCCAAAATATTCACAAGATAAAACCCACAAATCTAAGATCTCAATACAATTAGTCCTATTAGGTAAAGGTAATGCTCCTTATAAAATTGCTAGAGTTATAGCTAAACTATTAACCTCTCTCCTTGGGACAATTAGTCTCTCTCACATGAAAAATTTTAATCAATTAATTGATAAAATTAGAGATGAATATTAAAAAAAATGAAATTATGGCTAGACTTGATATAAGATCCCTTTATACTAATATACCTACAACTGTTAGAAAAACATTTTTAAAAATTAAAATTAAATTCATTCCAATGAACTGATATTGAAATCTGCAGCTTGTGCATCAGTGTTATATTCAATTTATGAACCAGAATTATACAAAAAAAATTTGATCTTCTGATTGGTAAACCTCATAGTGGTTGCCTTGCACATCTATTTTTTAGATTTCTTTTAATCTAGTTTCTTCCAACACCCAACAAGACAGTAAATTTTAGATATATAGATTGCACATTATTTATCTACTCCAATAACCTGTACATCACTCAACAAAGTAGAATCAACTATTTAGTTTACCTACAAAAAAGGAATTAACATTTTCCCTTTCCTGGAAATATATTTTGATTATAAATAATGATAAATTAACATTGAAAGTATACTGTAAATTTACAAACAAAAGAGGCCACATACAATTCTATTCACAATCATGACAAGAAAATAAAAACAGTATAATAACATAAGTGCATGAAGAACATATAACCCCAAGTTTCTTGACATGGAACTTTTAAAATATTGCTAAATCCTATTATCTTAATTTCCATAGATATAAGTTAGATATTTGATAGGTTTTCTATAAAATCAACATATTGTACAGATTGTTCATTGGCTATCAGAAAATATGGCAAAAAACTTATGTTTAAATTGTTGATATGTGGTTTGCTAATGTTATAATGTTATGTTTGAATTTGCCATATAGTTTGTGGGGATATTGTTGCTCCATAGATATTCTCTTATAACCCTGGGTTTTTTTTAATATTTTCAGTTGAAAATTTTTGTAGTTTTAAAATACATACATAGAGAAAAATTTAAAAACATTTCAGTTACAAAACAATCTTTTTAAAACTCTTAATGTCACAATATATTCATATAAAGTCATGACACATTAACAGATGCTAAATAAAACAGTATCAGTATCTTTTTCATTTTTTAAAACCTTTCAAATCTTATTCAATAATGTATGTATGAACAAAACGTTACACAGGAAATAAAACAATTTTAACACCAACTTCATGTTTTTAAGTTCTATTGTTTACCATTTCTTTGATATTATATCCAATACGTTTATCAAAGAATAAAAAATAATACAAATATTTGTTTATTTCATTTTATTTGATACAAGCATAATTCAAAATAAGTCAAATCATCTCAGTATAGATATTTACATTTGTCCTCAAGAAATTTTTTCTGAAAAATTTATCACCTCTTTTATAATGTTTAACATCACATTACTTTTGACATTCCTATTGTAGATCACCACTCTTGCCTGGATGTGTTGTCCTTAGTTAAAGCTTACTACATTGACAGCTAGAATAAATGCTATCATTCCATTAATCACACTGAAGATCACCTTTATAACTAATAGGTTTATTTATAAAGAAAAAGATAAAACTATACAAGCTGATGTAATAGATATGTACAAAGGTAATGCTATGAATAGAATACAATGCATGCCTATGAAAGATAATATTGTAAATACAAGCACAATTGTAGCAAATACATATTCAAAATAATATGTGTACAAAAGACAGTGTAATAAGCACATATATGAGGCAATATAATAAATGTACACCCAAAACAATGTAGTAAAGATATAAGTAATATAACAAATGCACACGGAAAACAATATAATGCATTCAAGCATTGCTACAAGTGCATGTTATTTTAAAAAGTTTCTTTAATAGTGCGGTTGATTAGCAAGATATCTAATTTCGAACAATTATTTATATTTTCAGTTGTTATTTCTTTAACTAGCAAATTAAAAAATAGTCTGAATTGTGCCTCTTCAAAACAAAATCAAATGCATTAATAAAAGAAAGTTTGTAAAAAATTTAAAAAAGGAAACAGGCATTGCAACATAAGTCAAGTCTTTTTATCTTTAATACAAAAAGGCAAAAATTGAACTAAAAAAAAAGGAAATTTGTAAAAGAAAAAAAAATACAATCAGGCAATAATAATATTTGATTGTAGTCATCAAATTATATGTGTATACTTATGTGTGAGAGAGTGACTATATTAGTAATACAATTAGCTGATACAGCATATCAAGAAATTTTTACATCCATAAAGAGCTTACATAGAAGAATATTACCTTATCTGTCCATGTTTGCTCACTTAAGAACACACTTCAGTATTTTCTCTTGCTAACATTCTTTATTACATTTATGTTAAGTAGTCTGTAAGTGTCAGCAACAAGTAAACACTTTTACTCTTACTATCAAGTCATACCATTAAACAAACTGATAATTTTGTCTATCCACTAATTATCTATACTTATCCTATTTTGGTAACTCTGTCATTGCTATTTCTACTGAGGGCCTAAAAGGGAAAAGTTTTTCCTCTTCACTGAACTAGACTGGACTCTGTAACTTTTTAGTATGTGTCTTCTGTTTGACATTGACTATCTTCACATACACACAAACACAAATGTGTATGTGTATATATATATATATATATATATATATATATATATAACCAACAAGGTGTATTCAGTTTTTGGGTTTTCTTTGCTGTCAAATGCATTTTTTCTAGTTTTATTGTACTTTCAACCATTATTGATCAAGAGTGTAAGTACCATAGTATTATTTATGAAATCAAGAAAATTGTGGTGATATCAAGGAATGTTGTGAATTTTTAAATGGGTATGACATCATGTGTAAATGGTTTGAACAATAGTATCAGGTTTAATGTTTAAAAAGCAACAGGTAGAAATCACATGACAGTGATTGTTTGGTTTGGTTAGGTTTTATGCCATATCTTCCTTTGTAGGTTATTTAATGCCAAATCCTTCTAAAACATTATTTAACTTGTAAACACATAGTTTGTAGATAACATTTTAAAAGGAACCAGAGCTCATTTGTTTGCATACAGTTAAATGGTTATACATATGATTTGTAAGTCAATAGTTTATTGGTAATTTTATATTTAAATGAGTTTGCACATAGTTAAATGATTCCAAATATTCTAATGTGAATAGTTCTATTTAGTATTAATCAGTTGTTTGCACTCACTTAAATGGTTTCAAATATTGTTGACATAAAATAGTTCTATGTTAACAATACTTGAAACCATTTAAGTGGTTTCAAGCATCACTATGTAATACTAACAATTCAATTTAGACACACAGTTTAAGAGTTTCAAGTATTACCAATCAACACTAATAATTCTATTCAGCATTACTCATTCATTAGCACACAGTTAAATTGTTCCAAATATTTCTAAGTATTACTAACAAACAATATATCAGAAACATAAATCATTTGCTTACACACATGGTCAAAGATTTCTATTTCAAACAGTTCTATTTGACCTATATATAGGACACTATCAGGTGCTGCCACTGTGGATCATAGTGGACCTGTGAGCAATGGCAATAAAGGGGTACTTCACATTCCCCAAAGTTTCAAGACTGTAGCCTCACCATCAAATTCTTTAATATCATATCCAGGACACACATTGGGGAGTTTTGCCTCTCTGCAGAGATGTAATCTGTGTATTTTATAGCCCTAGCCAACTTGGCTCACATGACAATGAGTGTAAGATGATGAAAAAAAGACAACTTTTACCTTGTGTGAAATAAAGGCAAATCTCCAAGTCATTGAAGAAATTCAGAAACAATATTTTTAATTGAATATACACTAAGTACAAAACATAAGAACTGAAATGAAACATGATTATTATGGTTTTATATTACCTCATATCCAAACCAAAATAGATTAAAAAATAAGATATAGCCTCTATTCCTTAACACATAAAAAACAACTTTTTCACAGAGTTTAATGAATAAAAATATAATTACCCTTAAATGAAGTGAAAGTCCATGAACATTTCTTTTTTTTTTTCTTTTTTGTTGGTTATCATCAAGTCGTGCTGATAGCATGGATTTCCTAAATCTCACTTGCCATCCATCCCATTTGTCTATTACTTCTGGTAGGTCCTCCAAGCTACAGCCAATATCTGAACAGAGCTGATATATGCAAGTCCTTGCTGGATGGTCAACACTGGCACATCCATGTGTAGGGGGCCATTAGAAAACATTGCTTATGAGTTCATTCAACAGTACTCAGCATATCTTGTTCATCTTACTTGAATGGTTGGTGAGATGAGATACTATTTTGTGGGGTGTTGCTTCCAGGATTTGTTCAAAACAACACATAATATTTTTGTGTAGTTCCTATCTTGCTTTTTTTCTACATGTTTTGTCAGCATACAGTAGTACTGAGATTGCTTGAAAGAAATCCCATTTTTTTCATTAGAGCCAGATTTCTATATGATCAATAACCAGTCAATAGTAGCCATGATTTTACTATGTAATGTTGACATTGCTTTCAGTAGATGAGATATTACTGTCAAGGTATGCAAACTGGTCTACTAATTTAAGAGGCTTGCCACCCAAAATAGAAATGGCTCCTTGTTTAATAGATATGAACTCGGTTTTACTTGCATTAACATAGAGTCCAATGTCTCTTGCTGCCTGCTCCAGGCTATGCAGTTAGGATTCTACTTGGGCAGGTACATGCTCAAGATCATCTGTGTAATCTGCAACTGTAATAGTTTCAGAATATTGTCTGCTTCTTGTCTTTTTTAATGTAAAGCCATTTGCTCTATTGATGTTCATAGTAGTTTAGACAGAACATAAATATTGTGTGAATGTATCTCCTTGCAAGACTCCAACAACAGTGTCAAAGAAATCAGTGTTGCCATCAAGTGAGTGAACCATTGCTTTTGTGTTCCTGCAAAGTATCATCACAGTGACAACAGCTTCTCTGTGGATACCATATGCCAGTAGTATCTGTTCCATCTTTCCTCTGTGTATAGAATTAAATGTCTTGGAGGAATCTACAAATAGTAGTGTTGTCTTGAGATTTTTACATGATGATTCAACGGATAGTTGGAATCTGTGGAGTTGTAGTTTGATCTTCCAACAGACATTCTGATTTTTTCTAAGAATTTTCTAAACTTCAGCTCAGATATGATAGAGAAGCAAAGCATTGTAAACCTTAGCTGTTTTAGTGATAAGAGATGCCTCAGTAGTTCTTAGTGATTCTAAGGCTACCTTTCTTAAAAGAGAAGATACAGCCTTAGCTAATTCTCTGTTGTTTTGTTTATACACAGCATCGCCTAATCAAGTTTGTTGTCAATTTTTTTTTATTTTCCTTACTTCAGAAGGTAGATATTTTTGTCAAGGCCTGCAGCTTTAAATTTTTTTCACACTGCATCAAATTCTTCCTCAGTAGACTATCGAAGTTTGACATCTAGTTGGCTCCATGGTGTGTCCCTGACAAGGGTCTTGGTGTCTCCAACAAATATTTTAGTATACCCAAGACAACAGAACATGGTTAATCTCGATCCCTGATACATGTATAACACTAAAATCAAAACCATATATTACAAGTAAATGTTTAACATCATGATATATATATATATATATATATAAATAAAATTATCTGAACTTTTGTTATATTTTTCATTAGGTTGACCATATTGGGTTCTCAGATAATTATTGACTCATAGTTTTATATTTATATTCAAATTTATTCAAGTAATTGATTGAAACTTACATGCACAATAATTGCAGTTTAGATGAATAATTGACAGCAAAAATGTGCAGTAAGAGTAACAATAAAATTAGGTTTGGTTTAGTTTGATGGCACTTCAACCATTGTAGGTTAATTAATGCCAAATCCATTTTTATACCTATGAACAGTTCTATTTAAAATAATTTAGTTTTGCATAAGTACAGTTTTTTTTATTTTCAAACAGTTAAATGTCAAAACAGTTCTATTTCAAACAATTCAGTTTAGCATGAGTACAGTTTAAATATCAAACACTCCTATTTGACCCATAGATAGGACCCTATCAGGTGCTACCACTCTGGGCCAGAGTTGACCTAGAAGCGATGACAATAAAGGGGTACTCAACATTCCTCAAAGTTCCAGCATTATTGGAGCCTCACCATCAGATTGTTGAGTACCATATCCAGGACACTCATTGGGAGAGTCTTACTTCTCTGCAGAGATGCAGTTGGTGTATTCTGCAGCCCCAGCTGACTGAGCCAACAATAAAGATAGTTATTAAATAACTAGAAAGATAGCTGTCTAGGTACTATCTGACTACTTTTTATATAAAATCTTTAATTTAGTATTGTATTTTCATGGTTTGTACTTTATATAGCCCTTATAAACATTACCTTATAGAAAGTATTGTTCATTAATATTTGAACAAGCATGAAATCTGTGATTTTTATTATTTAAGATTGCTGGAGCCTTTACAGATTTAGAATAGGAAGGAATTCAAATTAACTTACAAGTTTGGTAACTTTTCAAAATAGCTCTGTGAATTTAACCTTTCAAACCAATTGAGTAATTCTGAACAAAACTTTTTACTTAATAATTTAGTTCTAATTTTTTTTTAATTTCGATAAATTTGGCATTAAGAACCACAAAACCTAACTAAATGCTTTATGTTGATTGCAATAAATTTTGGTTCATCTCAAATAACTTTTTTGTTTTTATTTTCAAAATCAACCAAATTGTTTGTCTGCTGAAATACATCTGACAAATACTGCAAGTTGATAATTTCAACTCCATGCAACGATAAACATTCACACTCACCTGATTCAAAGCATTTGCAGTACATGGCATGCAAAGTTACTATTTGTAAGAGATCTAAGATGAATGCTCAGTATTAATAATTGTTTTCCAAGCAGTGTGAAGAGCCAGGATGTTGGAAGTGCAAATTCAAGCACCTAGATGGAGGAAAACTGCCCACCTTAAAGTCCAATATGCTTTGAGGACAAAAGGTTATTCTGCTTGAACATCGGGTAGATTGATCTTGGCACAGTTTTTGGTGATAAAAGTAGATAGAAAGACACCCAAATCTTATACTCCATTATTGCCCTACTAAGTATAATTATGAGTTTGTAACTATTAAATAATGTGATTACAGGAGAAATTGAAATTTATTATGTCTGTCGCTGGAATGATATAAGATATAATGATTTTAATTCAAGATGGCACCAAAATTTAAAATAACTTTTAAAGTTATTCTAAATTTTGGCCCCATATTTAATTTAAAGTATTAGATTATATGAAATCTCCCAATTGCATTAAGTCCTTTCAACTGATAATAGATATGTAGCGAGAGAGGAAACTTACCTCCTGGATCAAAGCGCGTGAGAATATGCCTTGCATGTCAAGCACTGGAAAATATGTCCACTTCTGGAGGCAGAAGTTATAGTGGGCCGATCTCATCTCTCGTGAGAAGAAATCTACTATGCATGTAAATTTCAATAGGCTGGAACTTGCATAAAAGAGCATGCCAGCAGCAGGAGCCAATTGTTGTTGTTCTTTGTGAACTGCTTTTTTGACTGACAGAACGAACAAGTTGACCAGAGGTATACTGAGGAAGGGCTGCTAGTCGCGTGTGTTATTTTTGTCAACTGAGGCTACCCAATTGTCTGGAGACTGGGCTACTGTTCTTGCTCTACAACAAGATAAAAAATGAATCATAAAATTTCAAAATTACTTTTAAAATACACTCTTGGTTTATAGTGTATTATCTAAGATAAAATATAAATCAAGAATTTATTTTCACAAATGTCTTTAAAAAGTTGACAGCAGGAATACTTTTTTAAGTTTCTTTTTGATAAAACAAATTGCATAAAATAGTGATTATATGTAAACTTATTTTGATTTTCACTTTATTTATGTGAGTGTATGCAAAAAAAAAAATGCATCAGGTGGAAACTGCATCTGACAGTCATATCCAAAGTCATTTATATAAATCAAAACAACAATGGTATTGTAAGATATGCCTGGCACCCATCCCCAAAACCATGAAAGAAATGTATTGCACTCACTCACAAAACCATGTTTGATTTCAATGTTATATGATAACAAATTTGTTTAGAGAGATATACAGCAGTCATATTTCAGCATATGAATTGCAGGAATATAGATTTTATGTATGCATACATATCATGCATTTATCTACATTTATATATATATATATATATATATATATATATATATATATATAATGCACAATGTGTGTTATATATCAAAGTGTCCATGTGCACATTCAATCAAGCAAAGGAATATGTTCATGTATGTAAAAAAAAATATATATATATATATTGTGTGTATTTGTGTATTTGTATATGTAATTATTTAAATAAATCTATGTCTAGGGATATAACTCACAAAAATTATTCACTATTTATAATTTGTATTTGATTTTATTGAAATTTTTATTAAATTTGTATTTTCTGTTTTATTTGTGAATTTTATTTCTCTTTGATTTTTCATTTTTTTTTTTTTTCTGTTTGATCTTTTGCTTTCTTCTACATTACAATAAACACTTTTTATAAAGCCATGATTGATGTTTTTTTTGCAAAAAAAATGTATTTTGGTGACTAGTTAATCAATAAAAATCCCTCTGTTCAAAAATGGTTGTCATCATTTTTGTTGAGGGATGGCTTTTCTATTTTTTTGTGTTTTTACAAACCAATAATTTTTACTTTCTTTTTTTCTTGACTCTTTGTTTATTATTTTTTATTTCACTTTTTTTCTCCTTTTCCTTATTTTTATCTATCTGCTAAACTCATCTTTCCTTTTTATTTTTAGAGTTAATATTTATTTTACTTCTTTTAATGTTTGTCCTCTCTCTATTTAAATTTTTCTCCCTGAATTCATTGTTTTTGTTTTGTTTTTTTTTCTATCTTTTCTCAACACAATTCTCATCTTTATTTCTTCTTACTCTATTTTTCTTCAATCAATTCTTCTATTTATTGATTTCTCAATCTTTCCTTATTATTTTACCATGTCTGATATTTTGAGATACCTTTTTGTCAATATTAAGTTTATTTATTTTTTACTATCCTCATTTTTATTTATTGTCCTTTTTTCCCCCTCACAGTGTTGCAGCTGGTTCATTCTCCAGTCTTCTTCAGTGACATCTGTTATTGGTTAGTTCTACATGTATAATTCAGCCATTTTTTTGTAGCTATATTGCCTTGCATTGTGGGATGTTACATATAGTTTGCATGCTTTTTAGCTCATGCTTGCTTTTTGTATTCTAAAACTCAGTAATAAAAGCTACATAAATTGAGAACAGTCTAAGAAAAAGCAACAGAAAACATTGAATACTATTTTTTCATTTTTTTTTTTTTTTGAGTTAGGGTTAGGATAGGTAATCCATTTGCAGATTATTGTTTCTTTTGCCATATACTTGTATCTATCTCTTTTATCAAAGTTTACTTTTCATCCTATTTCTTATTATTGGCTAATTTCCTATTATTTCAGTAACAAGCAAGCTTCCTAGTTTTATCTTTTGTGAAGCATCATCATTTGTACATTCATTACTTATTCATGGCTATTCAAGAACCCCTTTATTAATAGAATAACACTTTATTTTTATACATTATAAAAATAAAGTGTTATTCTATTAATAAAGGGGTTCTTTATTTCTTCATGAAAATCTCAATATATATGCTTTCATTTGCAATCAAGCAAATGAAAATCTTTAACAATTTCCTTTATCCTTTATCATTGAATAACATAAGACCTGATATAAAACTTACCAGTTAATCTGGAATATACTTCTTACAACTAGTATTTATCCACAGAAAACTCTGTTGCTTTTGTTTTCTAGAGTCAGGGCACATCAACAGCAATCAAAATAAGAAAAGAAGAAAAAATAGACAATTTTCCCAAAAACAAATTTTTAAAGAAGATTTTGAAAACTAAAGATAATTTTTTTTTACAAATTTGTAAATAGGAAAGCTATGATATAAATGTACAAATAATGTAATTTATATAAGGTTTTTCTGTATCAAAACTTAAGAATTATTTTATTTACTACTCTTAAATTGAACAATTGTCTTGTGCAATTCCTACAGGCTCTACTTACTTTTCATTGTTATTCAATATATATATATATATATATATATATATATATATATATATATAGTGTTTAATTGTTACAGTATCTACAATGAGAGAGCTCAATATCTGAGAGCAGTGTAACACAAAACTCAAAAATTTCTACTAATAATTTTTACAGTATATGTTTTTGATTTGTGTTACACTGCCTATATATATATATTTATATATATATATATATATATATATATAAAATCAACACATGAATTTATATAAATGTTAAACTCTAACCCTGCCAACAAATGCATAATGATATCACTTGATGTCGAAAAACCTTTTACTCATGTTCCAGTTCACGAAACCATAAAAATAATAATAGAAAACGTCTACAATTACCCCTCAATTCCTCCTCCAGCTATACAACCAAAAATCATTGAAAAACTCCCCCTTACATGTACCAATAAAGTCCCATTCTATGATCACTCTGGCAACATATATATATACAAACTGACAGTATTTTGATAGGGTCACCCCTATGTCCTACCATTTCTGAATTCTACATGTCCCATATCAAAAACAATATTTAAAACAATAAGCACACCCAAGATATAAGTCTGCTATGTTTATGACATTTTTATCACAACACACTCCTACAATAGAATTAACAAATTTAAGCTCTAGAAAAAAAACTCCATACTAAACTTTACTACTGAACTCAACGTTAATAAAAAAAATCCCTTTCCTTGATGTACTAACAGACTCCAACAATAACAAATTCACTACATCTCCATATAAAAAGCCTTTTATCACCAGCTACAATTCCACTGTACATAACTAACATGTCATTCAATAAGTCTCTGGCCTGACATATAGATGGCATCACTAAAAAAAAATTCATACGATTTTTATCAAATACTAATCTTCAAATGGCACGTGTCAAAATTTGAGCCTAATCAAATTATTAGTTAACAACTTACAGTTATCTAAGTGAAGCTACTGTTGCAAATTTTCAAAACGATGGAAAAATCTGAATTTCGTGTGTTGATAAAGCATTGCTTTCTGATGGGAAAAATACTTTTCAAGCAAAACAATCACTTGATAAGTCTTATTTGGACTCTGCTCAGTCAGAAACAACAGTTAAGATGTGGTATGCTGACTTTAAACGTGGTTGTACAAACACAAATGATGCTGAACGCTCAGGTCACCCAAATTCGGCAGTTGTCTTGGAAAACACCAAAAAACTCCATCATAAATTCAAGTTGTGGGAGATAGCAGAGAAATTGAAGATATTAGAAGGCAGTGTATTTACCATTTTGCATGAACGTTTGTCAATGAGAAAGCTGTGTTCAAAGCCGATCAAAAACAACAACGCATCAATGATTCAGAGCATTGTTTGCAACTGTTTCAATGCAACAAAAGGAGATTTTGTGTAGATATGTGACAATGGATGAAACTTGGATCCACCATTTCACTCCGGAGTCATATCAATAAGAGAAATAAAAAAAAGACTTGAAAAATTACAATTAAAAATAATAAACAAGCAGTGTTCCTTCGTCTTTAATAAAACTTGCCTTAATGTGTGTATATATATATATATTTGAAATAATAAATTTTGCTATCATCCAAAATCTAAAATAATCGTTATTTGTCTTGTGCAAAATATAATTTACTGAAAGTGGATACAGCTCTTTATATAACACCATTATGTTTTATAGATGTAAAGATAATGGTTAGATATAGTATAATTTGAAGATATCTATTACTTCAATTCTAGGCAATATAGTCATATAGTTTATTTTTCCATTTCTTTTTCTTTCATTTTCAAAAAGAAAAGTACAATCATTGTCATCTCTCATCATAATTATCTTTTTATCTTTGGAGAGATTATTGCTACTCAAATAAAATCACATTCATCGTCCTATAAGTGAAAATACTCCAAAGCCTAAATTTATACTTGAAAAATAAATAAAATAAATGACTTGATGAAACCTTGTCAACTGTTTTCATACAGGAAGTATAAGAAGTCTAATAACCTGCACACTGATTCAAAGTGAAGATTTACTTTATTCACATAATTTATAAGTGCTGCCTCTAAGCATCATTTTCATATTTGCAGGTTTACATAATTAAAGAAGTGAAAGCAATAGTCTATACTCAATTTTACAAAATAGACATCTTCATTTTGAAATGATTGAATAAATAAATGCTACATCAATTCTTGTATAATTTGCATAGTTCCCATCATAATGATGAGAATATTTATGCATAAATTATGTCTTCTGCCTGGGATTAGTATGTATGTTGACCGACCCATTGGCCTAGTGGGTAGAGTGTTCACTAATGGCTCAGGAAACCGAGGTTGAATCCCTGGTCAAGTCATACCAAAGCCTTAAAAAAAAGGTACTTGATGCTGCCTTGCTTAATAATCAGCATTAATAAGGTACAGATCAAGGGTAAAGTGGAGCAATCCAGAGAAAGGATTAGCAGACTCCTCTACACCTCAGTGTTGTAGCTAAGGAAAAGGGAGTCTTAGAGTTGCCAACTTTAATTATTGGGACACAAATAGTAAAAGTAAAGTCATGGTAATCTTTTGGTGACTTTCTTTTTCTCATCAATAGAATCCACCCTTATAGATGAGTAGTAATTTTCTGGCTGAACTATGACTTTTAATTGTAGGATATTAAACACAATAAACCAGCTACCTGAGCTTACAGCATCTGCAACCAAGCAGAATATAGATATCATATGCATACGGGAACATAAATATCACCATAGCAAACTAGAACTAAAATACCATGATCCTGGTAATAGATGGACATTTGTGTCATTTGCATGGAAAAACTCAGTCAATGCCACCATTGGAAGTGTCAGAATGCTTCTCAGTCCTTGTGCCTTAAAGTCACTAAATTGCATCAAGAGAATCCAACCAAGAATTGTGTGTGCAACATTTAATGACAATGTTCAACTCTGCACAACAATGGTCTCTTGCTACAGTCCCACCAATGCCAGTAATGAAACAGACATCACTAACTTCTATAAAAAGCTATCTTTTCTTGTCTGACACATTACAAAAACACATCATTCTGTTCCATGGAAACATAAATACTCAAATAGACAAAAATGGAAATAATAAATTCTGTTTATACAAGTCACCAAACAGAAATGGTGAATATCTAGCGGAATTTTCTCTCAATAACAGGCTTGTATATGTAAACACTAATTTTCAAAAAAGGAAGAGAAAGCATATGGACTTATACCTACCCAAATAACTCTAAAGCACAAGTAGATTACATATTTATAAGCAAAAAGTGGATAAATAGTGCTTTGAACTGTGAGGCATTCTTCTCTTTTGAAGAAGTATCTTCCAATCACAGAATTATCTCTGTGAAGATACATCTGAGTTTATGCAGAAATAAGAAACAAACTGTTAAAGCTTCACAATATGACAAACCCTAACTTGCCAATAGTGATATAAGTAAGTAAAGTTGGCGACCATAGTCGAAGGTGACCCGAAGGCTCCCTTTTCGATAGCTACTACACCAAGGTGTATGGGAGGGCGCTACTCCTTTCCCTGGATTGCTCCACTTTACCCTTGATCCATACCTTATAATGCTGAGTGTTAAGCAAGTACCATTTTTTTTTAGTCTTTGGTATGACTCGACCTGGGATTGAACCCAGGTCTCCCGGGCCATTGGCGAACACTCTAACCGCTAGGCCAATGTCCAGTATAAGCAATCAATATATGGTAATTTTAAGGAATAAGTTTGATTCTCTTCAGGACATATCTAAAAGATGGATAGGAAAACTTTGTTACTGCCAAGCTGAGTAGATACCAACTGAACCAAGAACCAAATGTAGAGTTCCCTGGGAATCAATAGCAGTTAGAAAAAACAAGATAACATGAAAAAAGCATCCTTCCTTAAAAAAGAAACCCAGTAAATGCTAATGCATAGAAACTAAAGAAAGCCCAAAGAGAACTAACTCATACGAAAAAGAAGTACAATACATTCAAGGTCAAATCAATAAAATTTGAATTTCAATAGAAGATAGACAATCATGATTAGCATGGCAGATAGTAAAGGAAGTAAGTGGAAGGAAAAATACCTCAAGTGCAAAACTAAAAGCTACCAGCCAAGAAGAAAAACTTCAAAAGTGGAAAGAACATTTCAAGAATCTGGCTGGAAACCCTCCTGAAATCACTGATAAAACCTACCAAAAAATTTTAATAGCCAACTATACATCAAATTCAGACAATTTATGGAGGAAGAACGACACAGTGCTGCTAAGAATTAAAAGTAGCAAAGATGCAGGCCCTGACAAAATAACTCCTTAGGTACAGAAGACAAGGAAATTTGACAACATATTTCTTTGATTATGCAATGCAGAATGTTTCTGCCGATATGTCCTCTAGCCTTCTTCAGGTGTCTGTCGAACTCGGGAGCCTACACAAAACTTCGGACCACATCCTTTATTTAATCCATGGGGGTCGCTTGTTCCAATTCCATTAACCATAAGCAGGTATAGTGCTAAGTATTCCTGAATTGTTACTAGCCTGCAGTCCGGATTGAACCTGCAACCTCCAGATGATTATTTCTTTAGAAGCTTAGGGAACCAATGCCTATAACTGTTACGCTATGTGTCCTGCTGGACAATTCAGAGTGAATTTTTGGGACTTGGAAACTTAATGTTCTTACATCACTATGGTTATTACTATTATGCATGATTTTTTTTACCTGAGCTCATATTCTGATTTTTTTAAATCTAATGTTTTTGATTATTGGTTCCTATATTGTATTCATCTCTCTACCTGGTCTACTCAATAGGTCACTGTAGCCCAACATATGTGCTGATTCCTTAAGGCATCTAATTCTCCAGTGTTCTTCTCTATCAATTATTTTAATTTCATCCCATAAGGGCAGATTGTTTCTCTATTCCTTCCATATATGGTCCACTGACTTTTCAATTTCACTTCGTACTACTGCTTTTCAATGTTCTTCTAGCCTTACTTATTGTGGGCAGCATGTCTTTCTATACTTTACCACAACTACAAGGGATGGAGTACACATGATTCTTGATCATGTTGAATTCTGTTGGTGGCTTGACACAGAAGAGATACCTCTGGAGAGTTGAGCCATTTGTGAATGTTGTCCTGTCATATGGACTACATATCTTTTGGATCCTTTTGGCTAGGCTTTTGACATAGGGCATACAAACTGTGGTGAGTTTTCGGGTATCGTCTTCTGTCCTCCTATCCAGAAGACGATACCTGATATGGTTAATGAAATCAGAACAAGCAAACTCCATGGATTGAATAAAGGAAGTGGTTCAAAGTTGCATGTAGGCTCCCAAGTTTGACAAATACCTAAAGAAGGTGAGAGGACATATCAGCTAAAACTTTGTGAATATAACCATAAAGATGAAAACAATAGTCTGAAAACACTGAATGATAAAAATCATCAAGCTTTCTTAAAATTCAGAGAACTAATATGCAATGCAGTCTAGAAACAAAACACAATAGAGAAAGGCTGCATCCTCCACTTTCTCAAGAAGGGCAACCTTGGAACCACTAAGAGCTACTGAGGCATAACCCTTACTGCTATAGCTGCCAAAGTTTATAATGCCCTGCTTCTTAATCATATCAGTGCTGAAGCTGAGAAAATTCTTTGAAAAAATTAGAATGGCTTTTGAAGAAATCACTTTACATCATCACAGATTCTGACAATCCATTGAATCATCAAAAGAGTACATACCAAAAATTTCAAGGCAACACTATTGTTCACAGATTTCTCCAAGGCATTTAATTCTATACACAGAAAAGCTAGAGCAGATACTACTGGCATATGGTATCCACAGAGAAACTGTTACAGCTATAATGATGCTTTATAAAAACATGAAAGCAAAGTTCACTCACTTAATGGTGACTTTGACTTCTTTGACATTGTTGCTGGAGTCTTGCAAGGAGATACACTAATACCATATGTGATTATAATCTGCCTAAATTATGTACTATTAACATCAGTCAATCTAAGAAAAGAAAATGTAAGAAGCATACAATATCCCACAGAAACTATGACATGTAAGACTACACAGATGATCTAGCACTTCTTGCAAATACACCTACCCAAGATGAATCCCTGTTGCATGGGCTAGAGTAAGCAGCAGGAAGCATCAGCCTATACAGGAATACAACTAAATGTTTATTAAACAAGGAGTCATCTCCACATTAAGTGACAAGCCTCAGAAATTAGTGAACCAATTCACATACCTTGGCAGTAATATTTCATCTACTGAAAGCAATGTTAAAATATGCATAACAAAGGCATGAACTACAACTGGGAAATTATTGATTTTGTGGGAATCTGCCTCAGATAAGATAAATTGGTTTCTTCCAAGCTATGGCAATGTCAGTACAACTGTATGGATGCACCACCTGGATGCTAACAAAATTTATGGAGAAAAAGCTAGATGGGAGCTACACAAAAATGCTACATGCTGTTTCAAACAATCCAGAAAGCAACTCACAACAAAATAGCAACTGTACAGCCACTTACCTCCCATCTCGCAAATCATTTAAGACAAACAAGACATGCCAGGTACTTCTGGAAAAGTAAAGACAAACTTCTACACATGGAAACAAATGATGAAATTAAAAAATTAATAAAAATATAATTATTTTAACATGCATATACAGCTTCAAGGTGGCAAAAATCAAATAAACATCATAATAAAATTTATTTGGTTTTATTATTTGTTGAATCAATATTAATCTCTCTTTCAAATTCTTTCAGTTTTGTCTTACTACTGAGAAATTTTGTTAAAAAAAGAAAGAAAAGGACAAATAAAGAAAGGGACACATAGAAAAACAGAAAGTTATTTTGTTAGAGAGAAAAAGAAGAAAAGTAACGAGATTATTACCTGTTAAAAAATCAGATAAATCTAAATTTCTAAAATGCTGCATATAAAGACTTTATCATTCTCTAACAACACCAACTATCATAACCAATAAATATATAAAGTTGTATTTTATAGAAATACAACATTGTTTTGTTTTTTTTGAGTGTTGGTAAAATTGAAAAATGTTCATGCTCATTTGACAAAAAAGCAATACACAATGAAAAAACAAAAACAAAACTTGTATAAAAATAATTTTATTGTAATATGTAGTTTCCACTCATAAGAAAAATGTCTGGAGAAAATTCTGATTTAAAATTTGTTTAAAATCAAAGATTTTTGTCTTTGAAAAAGTTATTTAAGTTGTGTAAAAGACTGAGATATAATACAAATAATTTTTTCAAAACTACAATTCTGTAATAATTGTGATGTAAAATTTTTTTAATTACCAGAATTATTGCAGTGGTAGGGAGTTTAGCTAGAAGAGAAATCTTGGTAATAATCATATAGATTTTACAACCAGCTTCTTAAAAAAATGATCTTATCTATTAGAAGGTTGGGAGACAAAGTATAGGAATATACAAAAGGGTAGGAGTGAGGAAATATGTTTGTTTGTTGGTTGGTTGGGTTATTTAACACCAAATCCATTTTTATGCAAATTGTCAGTTCTATTTCAAACAATTCAGTTTAGCTTGAGTACATAGTCTAATTGTCAAAAACATTTCTATTTCAAGCTATCCATTTTTTTCAAACAGTTCTAATTCAGCTAAGCATAAGCAGAGGTTTTGTTTACACACAGTTAAATGTCAAAACAGTTCTATATTAAACAAATCAGTTTAGTGTAAGTAGAGTTTCAATGTCAAAAACAGTTCCATTTCAAACAATTCAGTTTAGCATAAGCACACAGTTTAAATGTAAGTACAGTTTAATTGTCAAAAACATTTCTATTTAAAGCTATTCAGTTTAGTCAAACAGTTCTAATTGAAACAATTCAGTTTAGCATAAGTATAAAGTTAGTTCTATTTAACCCATAGATAGGGCCCTATAGGTGCTGCCATTCCAGACCAGAGTGAACTTGGGAGCAATGGCAATGAAGGGGTGCTCTGATTCCCCAAAGCTCCAGCATCACTGGAACCTCACCATCAGATCGTTTAGTGTTATATCTTGGATACTCATTGTGTGTGTGTGTGTGTGTGTGTGTGAGGGTTACCCCTCTGTAGAGGTGCAGTCAGTGTACTCTACAGCCCTAGCTGACTGGGCAATCCACAGAGTTAATGTCAAAACAGTTTTATTTCAGATAATTCAGTTTAGCATAAGTACACAGTTTAAATATCAAAACAGTTCTATTTTAAACAATTCAGTTTAGTATAAATACACAGTTTAAATGCAAAAAACAGTAAAGTCAAGGAACCACAGTTTAGTTCTATTTAACCCATAGATAGGACCCTTATCAGGTGCTACCACACCAGGCCAGAGTGAACCTGGGAGCGATGGCAGTGAAGGGGTACTCCACATTCCCCAAAGCTCTAGCATTACTGGAACCTCACCATCAGATTGCTTAGTGTCATATCCTGGACACTTGTTGTGGGGGGTCTTACCCCTTTGCAGAGAAGCAGTCGGTGTATTGCCCAGCAAACTGGGCAAGAGGAAATGTGTGTGTATACACATGTTAGTACTACATGACATAAAAGTGATATGTGATAAAAATAACACTTAAAACTTACATAAAGATTAATTTCATGGTTATCTATCATTGTCATTCATTAGAAGGATAAAGAAAATTGTGATATAAAGCTTATTTGTTACCCATGTCTTATCATCATCATCATCAAGGCATGCTAACAGCACAGATTCCTTTAACTTTCTCTTTCTCACTATCCATCCATATTGGCCATTGCTCTTGACAAGTCCTCTAGACAGTACCCAGTGTCTGTATGGCATTGATGAATGTAAGTGTTTGCTAGATGGCCAACACTGGTGTATCCATGTGTTGGAGTTCATTGAAGAATGTTGCTTATGAGTTTGTCCTTAATTTTTTTAGCAGTGCCCAGCATGTCTTGCTTGACTGACTTGGATGACTTATTAGATGGGAAGTAAGTGGTCGTACAGCTGCTGTTTTAGGGTACTACTTCCAGGATTTGTTCCAAACCACATGCAACATTTCTGTGTAGTTCCCATTTAGCTTTTGCTTTGGGTGTTTTGTTTAAGTACAACCATACAGTTGTACTGATACAGCTACCAATATGTAGAACTGGAAATTTTTATGATTTGATATTTGGTGGTCTCAAATGACCCCTAATGTCAACCTCACATAGCTGATGTCACATGTGGATGTCTTATAAGTCTTTATGCCAAAATTTATGCCAATAGAACTTGTCCTTTTAACATAAAAATGGCACAAACAGAAATTAGAGGGTTATTTATTAGTATTTTTATCTCTCTCTGTTTCTCTCTCTCTCTCTCTCTCTATATATATATATATATATATATTGTGTGTGTGTGTGCAAAGCAATATAAATACATTTGATTGCATGTATATTTCTTTCTTTTGCTATGATTCTCTAAGTTTACAGTTATCTTAATTGTGCCAAAACCAAAGTTATTACAAATTTTTTCTTCAAGAAAATGACAAGTTAAAAATAGGTATTTCATATTAAACAATCTAATAGAATCTTAGGTAGCTCTAATTACATTATTTGCAATATCTGATCTATATTTAGAGGGATCTAGCTTTAAAAATTACTTGTCAGAAAAGAACAAATTGTATAAACAATGAAAGGAATCATTTTGAGCAATTACTGTACTGTGAATAGTATGTGTATCTTTCAAACCCTTAACAGTGAGTTTGTACCTCTTTGGATGCAACATGAATGTCACTAAGTATCAAAGTTATTACTTTGTAAAATTTTTGCTTCTTATTAAGGATTATGATGGTTGGTTGTGTGTGTAATAAAGAATGAAAGATTGGTGCAAAAATAATCATGGATTTTAACCATCAGTTTTAAAGCAGTATATCTTTAGGGGTCCTGGAACCAATGAATTCTTCAAAACTGTTTTGAGCAGCTGCTTGGTTGTTAAAGACTTTCTCTTGTTAAAATGCTTGAAAAAAGTTGTAGTTAATCCAAAAGAAATCTGATTAGTAAGCTTGGTAAGGTAGAGTTTTATATGTAAGTTTATTCAGTTATTTTTCCAGAGTCCTTGTCATGTAGAAGAATTAGGAGGAACACCATAGCCTAGTGACTAACATGCTAGACTATAACATCATACAGTGAGTTCAAAATCCAGTTGCACCATTATGTTCACTTTTGGATTAATACCCTCAGGAAAGCTATGAACCCCCTTAGTCCCCCTGCTATAGATTAAATAGTATCACTGTTGTTCTTCTACAAGGATGTCTTTGGCATTAAATAACCCACAAAGGTTGACATGCAATTAAGTGAGCAGTTTTCACTTGTTTATGTCCCATTTATAAATTGTATAATATCTTGAATTTGCTTTTTTCTTCTTTAATTTGGCAGCCTAAAATAAACAAGAATAAACCAGGAAAACAAAATCATTAGAGTGCAATTTGTACTTTACAATGGTATATTACTTGATCATATCTTATTATATTGAAAATTGTGTCTACCTGTCTGTAACTGAAACTATGTTACACCCAATATCACTATTTCCTTAGTTGTTTACATTACATTTTCAATGATTATTGCATGATCATTATTTAACCTTAATTAGCATCATATTTGTTAACAATGTCTCAATTAAAGTCTAGCTGAGTTGGATTTATCTCAAAACAACCCATGTTATTAATGTTTAAAATTCTGCTATATGTGTTATGTATCACTAAGAAATTAAGATTTACATATTATATGGTGTAGATAATTTGTATATTACTTTTAAATTATATGGTGTAGATAATTTGTATATTACTTTTAAATTATATGGTGTAGATAATTTGTATACTACTTTAAATTAGAATAAAGATAAGTGTAATCTTTTTTATATTTGCACCTATTTAGTTCCATTAGCCTTTCTAATTAACCTAGTGGGTAGAGTGTTCACCAATAGTCTGGGAGACCGGGGTTCAATCCCAGGTTGGGTCATACCAAAGACTTTAAAAATGGTACTTAATACCTCCTTGCTTAACACTCAGCATTATAAGGTATGTATCAAGGGTAAAATGGAGCAATCCAGGGGAAGGAGTAGCCCCCTCCCTTACACCTTGGTGTAGTAGCTATTGAAAAGGGAACCTTCGGGTTGCCCTCGACTACGGTCACCAACTTTACTACTTAGCCTTTTTAATATAATATTTTATTTCATTAAACTTTAAATACTTGTGCCTGGAGGATGCATATTTATGCGAGTTTAAATAATATTTTCTACCAACTTAATAGATATTTTATATGTTTGCAATTTGGCTGTATATTCATTTCAGAATGACTATTTGAAATATTTTTGTAACCAAATGTTTGCTTTTACTCATACCTTTTTGGTATCCAAGTGCCACAAGTCAAAGCTTGATTAGCATCTCGGCTGCCCCTTTTGTCCTGATCCTCTTATCTCCCGACACTTCTGACTTGATCCACGATGCCACTGTTGCCAAACCCATTCTAAATTCCACTACTTGTTATAGGCTTCAAAAGTACCCTTCGAAAATTCCATCTTTAGTCTTTTCTCAGTACTTTCAGCATCAGCCTGAACTTTCTCTCCTATTTCCAGATAGAACGTATTCCCCTCTAAATTCATTGGAATCAATGTCGCTACATCTTCAATCTTTTGCAGCTTTGCAACCAGCTTATTAAGCTATGCGAACACATCGCCTTTTCTCATGAATGGCCTCAGGATGTCACTGTTTAATCTCACTCGTTCGCCCATTTTCTCTGTTGCAGAAATAGCTTGTACTCAGGAAAAAAAAAAAAGATTAAGAAAAACATGTAGTCAACAACAACACATGCAATATGTAGTCCTTAGCTCCACTTCTTGCGGTCCGTCATTTGTATAGGAGGAGAATCACTTTCATGCATGCTCCACGCAAGCGTATTTCATTTTTAATTTTACCCTCTAGCTACTCACCACAATTGGCGATAAGACATTTTATCACTGGTTGTTGGCATTTCACTTCATGCTAATGCTTTTGGAAAAGGCATGAATCCATCTATTCTCTTCTAGTTATGGGTAAATAGTAAGAAAGATTAAATTATCTAACCTTAGTAAGGTAACCAGTCTAGAAGATGGAAAATTCTGAATTATTCTTGTGTTACTGCCTATGGCAGAAGAGTTGTATAAAGAAAAATAAATAAATAAAAAACACTAAAACTGTTGGTGAAACACAACAAAACTCCAATCACTTATTCGAGAAAAGTTGTATCAACTGAACCTTAATCCTAACACTCCGAAATAAATGTTTGTTTTTTTGTTAAATTTTAAACCTGCTGACTTATTTTTTGTCATGGTCCTAAAAACAAGACAACACAATTAAAATTTGTGTTTTAATTTGACAAAACCATTTCATTGTAGAAAACCAAGAATGGTGATAAAGTAATTGTCTTTATTGGGAATCCTTTTTTTTTTAGGTTGGAAAAATGAAATTAAAAGTACCTAAATCTACAAAACTTGCTGCAAACAACAGTGTATTGATTGGAACTATTTCAAATCATTTATAAGTGGCTGGCAATTGAAGAAAAAATCTGTAAATGGAGACTTGCATTAATCATATTCAAAAGTAGAAAATTGATCACCTGCTATGAAAAATAGCATTTGTATAGTTCCCAGAGATCTTCATAATATAATTTCTCAGAAAATAACATAATGAAAGTAACTTATTCAAATAATTTCCTATAATAAAAATATACTTATCATCACACTTAGTTTTAAGTTAAAAAATTTAAAAAAATTTCTAGGTTTGTTTACATACTTATTATTTTCTATATTTAAAAATTTGTCATAAGATATAAACATAACATATATGTCAAGTAGGCTTAAAGCACATATTATTTTTAGATTAGCATGAAAAGAATTTGTCTAAATGCAAAATAGACAAACATTTCCTGGTTAATGTGACATTGTCAGCAATCCTCATTAGTAGACAACAGGTAAGTGCTTCAAATAAGTTCATTCTATTCAAAGGTGAATGGGTAGGAACATCAAGAGACAATTAGTAGGACAAAGAAAACCAGGCACACTAATATATATATATATATATATATATATATATATATATATATATATATATTTGGACTAGTATACTAGTGTAAATACAATTTGAGATAAGATGATTACAAAAGAAATAACCACTTTAAAAAATTCATTAGCACAAAACTATTTAAGATATTGATACTATGAGCAATATTATCATAGCAACATAATAAACTGAAATTACTCAAAATTAGAGATGGCTTTTTAATGAAATGTACCTCTTCTCTATATGTGAATAATTGGTACTGTTGTCTGAGAAAAACCTTGAGTAGTTTCCACCTTGTTGATAGAGTGCTCTATTTTTTTGGCTCAATAATCATTTTATGATCTGATGAAGATATATTAATGTGTGTTTGTCAAAATTTGACTGCCACCTAGATATGTACATTCATTAAGATGCCGTAATAAACTTCAACAGTTTCTCTACAAAACTGCATTGGAAGTGCCAATATCTTCAATAGTTTTGGTGTGATGATGTTGTTTACCAGAGAAAGACAACAATGCTGATATATAAAAATATAATCTGCTTCTTTTATTACCTGAAATGTACACATGGGTAGAGTGAGAGAGATTCAGAGATGGCCTAGATGCATACACAGGGACAACAGAACAGTTCTTCTGTGAAACCCCTCTGCTTTTCTTCTTTGTTCTCTTTTTTCTCTACTTTCATGAGACTGTTACAGGGCCTCCTCAAGACATTGAATCATCTTTGTTTTTCTTTGATTCTCAATTTTCGCAAGTTGAGCATTATCACTGATCCCTCTCTGCTTCCCAGCCCTGGGCAGTCTGGCACAAGGCCCGAGTTCAAAGTGACATGACGTCTAGTAGTTGCCTTCCACTCTCTCTTTGGTCTCTGCTGGTTATATAATATTCCAGATGCCTACACAAATTCTCGAGGCAACACCTACAGTCCACATGTAACGCATAGGTGTTACACATGAACATGATTCATTCTTGCATGCTGCCCATGCAATTTATGTGGCACTTCTGCTGAGAAACAACCCGCATCCTATTTCCTAAAATAAACAGGTGCACTTCCTGTTATGCCACCCACACAACTAATGTGGCATTTCTGCTGGGGTATCTGCTTTAGGCAACAGATGCATTTCCTCTTATACCACCTAAGCAATTTATGCAACATGTCAAGAATCTTCAAGTCAATATCCAATATTTCTCACTATCCTATTTTTCAAAATGTTCAATTGTGAACATTTTTTCTGCATTTTCCTCCAACTCTCTCTATGACTCTTTACAACTTGAGAACCAATGTAAAACAAAATAACAGCAACAACAAAATAACAGCAACAACAAAATAAAACAATTAGGATAAAACCTTGACAAAGTCCCTGATGCAAATATCTCATTCATATAATGTCATAAAAGAAACAGTTCCCTTTTTTATGACAACATGCATTCATTTGTACAACTTATGTTATTGTATTATTTGTTTTCTCAGTCACCATAAGTAAATACAATAGTTCCATAATTAAATTCATTTTCTTCAAGCTGTATTATTACACATAGCAAAAACTCAATGCATGAACTCTGGGAGCTGCCATCATATGCTGCAAATGTTGAACAATGTGATAATAGAATAATTAAGAAAAAAAAAAATGAAGGAAAGAAGAAAAAAATCACTATAGACATGATTCTATAAGAGATGGGCCCAAACAAATTACCATGTGAGCTACAAACCCTGCCTTATTTTTAAACTGCCTCACTTTTTCTATTGTTTTAAAAATTATTTAAAATTTATTTGAATTTTATTTAAATTTTTAAAATTATTCTGAGCAGCAGCTTTTGTTTCCACTATGCACAGCAAGACACGGATCACAATTCATAAATTAATTAAATTAATTACCCCACTTTTTATAGTTTATCAAAATTGTAAATTACACAAATTTTAATGTCTCCATTCTGCAAGCTCTCATACCAGGACTGACTGATTTACAATTTTTTATTAAGTCAGCAAACTACACAAAAGGGCAGCATTTCTTATTGTTAAAATATAGATAATAGATTAGCAGCATCTATTATCCGAGAGGAAGTGTAGATAATCTCAAAAGAATTTAACTGTAATGTTAACTCAGTGTAATTTACAATTTAAGGTCAATTGAAACCTTGCCTTCTATATTACTCTCTTTTTTTTAAACATCTGAATATGCTAAAAAAAGCAGAATCATGTAAGGCAAAAGCAAAAGTGACCTATTTTTTTCTTTTCTGTTGGTTCAAGTTGTCTATGCTGTTAAGCCATGATTGTCTGTTCTTGCTTAGTGACGACCTGGTTCTTTACTAAAATACTCAGATGATGTATCAGTCTGATAAGTACTAAATCAAAGATGTTGTATAGCAGAGAAAGACAACAATGCTGATGTACAAAAACATAATCTGCTTCTTTTCTTTTCCTTTTATTACCCAAAATGTATGCATGGTTAGAGAGAGAGAGAGAGAGAGAGAGAGAGTCAGAGATAGCTGAGATGTACACACACACATGGGGTGATTGTATAGTTCTTCTGTGAGACCTCTCAGCCTTCCTTCTTCATAGTGTCGCAAAATTGGAGAAAGAAGATAGGGACAGGGCCACTTCAAAGCATCGAATCACCTTAGTTTCTCCTTGCTTCTTTACTTACATGAGTCTGGCAATATCTCCAGCTCTCAAACCTGAGCAGTCTGGCACAAGGCCAGAGCCTAAAGTGACATGATGTCTAGTTGCTGCCTTGAAGCCTTTCTCTACTCATCTCTGCTAGTTATATAATATTCCAGATGCCCACACAAATTCTTGTGGCCACACCTCCAGTCTTCTACCTTCGCATTACAGTTGGACATGCCTGCTTCTAGCATGCTACTCATAAAATTTATACAACACTCCTGCTGAGGAACAACCTGCATCCTGTTTTCTTTAAGAAACAGTTGCACTTCCTGTTATGCCACCCATACAATTTATGCAGCATGTCAAAGGGATCTTCAAGTTAATATACAACAATAAACGTTTGAAACTATTTCATTTGTAATCACCTTGCACATTACATCTCAAAACTTATTAACTATCTCAAGGACATCTAATATAAGTAAGTTAAGTTAGCGACCGTAGTTGAGGGTGACACAAAGGCTCCCTTTTTGATAGCTACTTGACCAAGGTGTAGGGGAGGGCACTACTTCATTCCCTGGATTGGTCCACTTTACCCTTAATCTGTACCTTATAATGCTGAGTGTAAAGCAAGGAGGCATCAAGTACCATTTTTCGAGTCTTTGGTATGGCTCAACCTGGGATTGAACCCAGGCTATTGGTGAATACTCTAACCATCATGACAATGTCCAGTACATCTAATATAAAGCATTTATTAGTGCATGTTTGTAGGTTCATTTAGAGAGAAAGTAAGGGCTATCTTGATTAACTCGTGAAATACCCACCTGTCTCTCCTTGTCCTGATTGTAACAGTTTATCAAAATTGACAAAGTGACTGTTGGGAAACTGAAATCAAGAGAAAGCCAACAACTTTGTTACACAGGGCTGAGGCTGTAACTTGACTGGTGTAATTATTAAGCTAGATTAGCAGATGATTGTTAGTGAATTCATTTCTCACTGAGTGCTCCATATTTCTTAGTAAATAATTACACAATTGAAAAATTTCATCTCTAATCCCACTAACACATTATTTTAAAAAATACAAAAGAAAAATTTTTTAAAAAGATGTTTATTTTTCTTTAACTCTAGAACAAGAAGTTCCTAAATATTTATGTAACAATATATTTTGATCAGTATATTTTGGTCTCATCTAGCTTAGAATGATCAGAAAAGATATGGAAGCAGCAGTCAAAATTTCATGATATATATATATATATGTGTGTGTGTGTGTGTGTGTGTGTCATATATCCAGAAGAATCATCAACTCATGATATATGCCATGTGCTGCCAAGGATTTAATTTTTGTTCTCTTTGCACTCACAGTTTGTTCCATGACAACTAATGATTGGCTATCAATTTCTATGAGTCCCACACTTTTCTGGATAATCAGCTTTCATGATGATCTTTTCTTCTCCATCTTATTCATTTAATTATAATTTTCTACTTCTTCAAAGTTTATTTTTTGTTTCCTAATCTATGTTTCCAGTCTTATTATACTCCTCATAAATATTCTATATTCATATTCTGCTGACATAGAATCTCCATAACATTCATCATCATCATATCGCGCTGGTAGCACGGATATCCCTGACCCTCTCTTGCCACTCCTCCCTATCGTTCATCGCCCTAGGTAGGTCTTCAGGACAACATCCTGTATCCTCACATAGCTGCTGAATGTATGTTCGTGCTGGTCGTCCTGCTTTTGCACGGCCATGTGTGGGGGTCCATAAGAGTACATCTCTTATGAGTTCATCCCTGCTTCTCCAGCAGTGTCCTGCATGTCTGGTTTGTCTAACTTGAATAGTTTTCGTGATAGGGGGCAGGTGGCCGTACAGTTGGTGTCTTGTGGGGTGTTGCCGCCAGGACTTGTTTAAGATTGCACGTAGCATTCTTGTGTAATTGCCATCTAGCTTCTTCTCCAGCCGTTTTGTTAGCGTCCATGTAGTGCAGCCATATAGCAGTATCGATGTGACCGCTGCCTGGAAGAAACTGCGTTTCATTTTATCGGTTAGGTCTGATTTCCATATAATCGATAGCCTATTGATAGCTGTCCATGCTTTCGTTAACCTCGTTTCGATGTCCTTTTTGGTTGATTCAACGCTGCTTCCTAGGTAAGTGAATTTGTCTACTAGTTTAAGAGGGGTTCCTTCTAGAGTGGAGATGTCCCCCGTTTGATTATAGCACATATATTCCGTTTTGTGTGCATTAACATAGAGGCCTATGCTTGCTGCTGCTCATTCCAAACTATGCAGTAGTGTTTCGGCTTGGTCAGGTGTATTTGCCAGTATTGCTATGTCATCGGCGTAGTTGGCGTCGGTAATTGTTTTTGCGGGGTACCTTCTGCTTCTTTTCTTCGTCAGTTCGAAGTCATTCTCTCTGATTTTGTCAATCGATGTTCTAAGTACGTAGTCTAGACAAATGATAAAGAGGTACGGAGCCAGCGTGTCCCCTTGTAGTACTCCTGCTACAATGTCAAAGTATTCTGTGTCTCCATCTGGTGATCGTACTTTTACTTTAGTGTTTCTATAGAGAATCGTTATTGCCGCTACAGTTTCTTTAGGTATGCCGTACGCTAGTAGGATTTGTTCCATCTTTCCTCTGTGAATGGAATCGAAAGCCTTGGTAAAGTCAACAAATATTAATGTCGCTTGTAGGTTTTTTGCCCGTACACCTTCAAGGATTCTACGGATGGTTAATATTTGTGAGGTCGTGGATCTATTTCTTTGGAAGCCATTTTGGTATTTCCTAAGTATGTTGTCGATTTTAGGTTCTATGCGGTTTCGTAGTAGGGCATTGTAGATTTTGGCTGCTATGGATGTAAGTGTTATGCCTTGGTAGTTTTTGGCTAATCCGAGGTCCCCCTTTTTAGGGAAGGGGAGTATGCATCCCTTCATCCATCTATCTATCTATCGGATTTTGATTGTATACTGCGTTGCAGTGTCGGAGCAGTATGTCGTAGAATTGTCTGGTCTTCCATACTTCTGGGGGAATCTCGTCCAGCCCTACAGCTTTCCTATTTTTAATTTTTCTGAGAACTGAGTCGAGTTCTTCTTGTGTGAATGGTCCTAGTTTAATGTCTAATTGTTAGCTAATTATTCTGGTGATTGGTTCATGTGTTATTTTCGATGGGTTTCCTAGTAAGTTTTTGAAGTGCTGTTTCCACAGTTTTAGTCTTTCTTGTTGGTTTGCTGCTTTCAGTTTTGCTTTGGCTGTGTTCTTTCTTCTACTCACTTCGTTTATTGTTTGCCAGGCTATCCTAGATTGTCTATCTTCCACCGAGTCTCTAATCTTATCTATCTGATTTTGAATGTATTCTGTCTGTTCCTTTATATATATGCCTGCTAATTGATATTGTGCCGTTTTTAGTTTTAAGGCATTTGTGTTTGTTGGGTTTTTTCGATAGTTTTTGGAGGCTGTTTTCACTAGTGCACGTTTTTCTCTCACCGCTAAAGTTTCCCATGGGACTCTATATTGAGTTTTGAGTTTTGTTGGAATGCATTTCGCTGCTGCCTCGAGGTGTGCATTGACGAAATTTTCATATTCGTCGTTTGGTGTACTTTTTTTCGTCTTTTCTTGTAGTGTTTTGAATCTATAACATTTATACTATTGGGCTACATATGCTAAATTAACAAATATGAATATGTAGCTGTCCAAAAATAAGTCCAACCCTATGTAAACTTATGTTTAAAAAGTTTCATTGCCATATAGTTTGGTAATGAATAATACATAATAATATCCATTTTGAATGTATAATCTTCCTCTAGAAATGATAAAATTCTGCTATCTTTTGTTTAGAAGAAATTTTTTTTTAAATGGTAGAGTGAACTTATTTATAAGTGATACTGTATTTACAAAACTTAGTCTCACGTATGATCACTTATTTATGAGCAATTCTGTATATAAATAAAAATCCAATTCATTAGAATTGGTTACCAGTATAAATCTTTGGATGAGATAAAATGAGTGAAGAGAACTAAGCATCAGGACAAATACAAAATCCCATTGTTTTTTTAAAACAAAGAACCAAGAATGGTGGTAAATAATAGCATTATGGAAGATTCTCTACAAGGGTCTGTCTTTTATTTTGGAGCTTTATCAGCATAAAATGATGATGCATGTCATTGATATTAAGTATGCAATGTGTCTTGATCAATTTGGTACTAAAGGATATAAATAACCTCAAAATATCCAATAGAAAGTCAAACAGAAGTTTCTTAAAAATAGGAACACAAAAGAAATTAAAGAAAATTTCTTTCTTATTATTTCATGGGCTGAAAAAGAGATTTCTGTGGCTCAAAAGAAAAACTAGATATATTTTTTTCATACAAATTCACTAAGGAATGTAATCCTTAAGTTACAAAAAAAATTCTGAAAGTACACCCACAAATTGTTATTTACTAAGTTTTGCTTAGTCTGGCTTACGATACCTTCCTTTACTAAGTAGTGACCTCATCAAACTACTGAATAAGCTCATTGTTGCTTAACTTTACTGCTCTTATAGGTACAGATGCTTGCATTGTGACTTGACTCTAAGCAAGCTCACTCATAAGTTCTTCTATTCTTAAATCTATTCAAAAAATATTTCCCAAGCAGATTTATTTCAAAATCATTTTAAAATTACACAAACTGACATGTCATGTGAAGAAATAAGTGAAAATCCAATGACTTAATTCAAATTTGCACATCCTAGTGGAGTGGTGTTAACATCTCTGTATGCTTTCCTATAAACTTGTAACATATGAAAAGTCTTTGTAAAAGTTTTTTCCTGATTTGAAACAGATTTTCATACAATGATCCTTCATTGTTCAAATTGGGGAAAAATTACAAGTCCAGTACACATCATTAACTCAAATACATATAGCTTCAATAGTAACCAACATGGTGTAGTTGTTTTATATAAAAAAAAAAAAGTCAAGATCACTGCTACACAGCATGTCATTCACAAGCTGGCTGAAACATCCCATTGGCAAATTGTTTTAAAAGTTCACTTTCTTTCTGGACACACTTTGTAGATATAAATGATAAAAAATAATACAGAATTTGATATAAATATTTAACAATAAATAATTATGTTGTCCTGAAATTGGATGTAAATGAACAATTAAATATTAATATTTGAATCAAACATTATTTATCTCCTTTATTCATCTTTTTAGTTGATAATAGTAGACACTCAGCTTTTTGCTGTGATTAGCATATAATGTCTACTATCATTTTACTCCTTGAGAGTTTCTCACATCAGCATTAGCCAATGGTTTTTCACTGGAGTTTAAGTGACAATAAGTTTCCTCAAGTCTCCAGAACTCTTCTCCATATTCTGGCCGATCTCAACAATGCTTTATTTTGGATTGTCTCCACTTGACCTCTTATTTCCAAGTCCTCTAGTCCTTTTACCAAGCCTTATCTCCTAACATTCTAATTTTGTTAACCTTGCATATTCCACAGTTTTTCAATTCCCTAGTGAGATCAAGGTACTTATCTTTTCTCCCAGCATTCTAATTTCCTCTCAATTTAGTAGTTTGATCCCTTGTCATGTGTCATTTCCCACTTTTCATTACTAACATGGTGCATTTGTCTATACCATATTCTATCCCTATATCTTGACTATATATTCTAACATTAGGGTTTCCAATTCTTTTTTGTTTCTCGAAAACAGTTTGATGTTGTCCATGTACATTAAGTTGTTGATCTTTTCTTGTGATTTACTGAATATGAATCCAGCTGTGCATTTCCTGAGAATATGATTGAGTGGCATCATCGCTATTACAAATAGTAATGGTGATAGAGCATCTCGCTGGAATATGCCTCTCTGGATGTTTACTTCTGCTAAGCTTTTCCCTCCTGCTGTCAATTCCACTCTCCGGGTTTCCATGGTCTTCTCGATGAACTTTGACTTTGTCAAGTATTTTAAGCATTTTGAGACCGTGTACTATCCAGATTTAGGGGACCATATTGTAAGCCTTTTTGTAGTCAATCCAGGCTATAGCTAAATTTTTCTGTCTTGTTTTACTCTCATTGAGGTGTTGATCTATATGCAGTAGTTCTCCTGTGCCTCTGGTCCTCTTGTAGCATCATTTCTGTTCCTCGGTACACAGATCTCGTCAGATGTGTCCTGGTTCCACTGGCAGTCAGTCAAGGCCGTCTGATATAGATTCCAGTAAGCCATCAGACAAGATTATAGAAAGAAAAATCAAACACAGTGAGGCAAGAACATAGCCCCATTTCTCTCCATTCCCAACCTCAAATGGTTCCAAGAGTTCTCCTCTTAAGCTGACTGATGCCTGTATGACTAAATGTAAGGCAGATATGAGCTTGATGAAGTGGTTAGGACACCATAGTTTCCATAAGATGTTCCATAATGCTTCCCTGTTTACAATATTAAAGGCTTTTGTGAAGTCGACAAATATGTCCATAGAGAAGCATATTCTGTTCAATGAATTTATCCTGTATTTTTCACTAAGAGAAGATCGTGTCTATGACTCCTCAGTTTGTACAGAACCCACATTGTGCCTCAGATAGAAAATCCTCTGCTAGGGTTAATGGTCTGTTGAGCAGATATGGAGAGACACAAGATCCTGTCTGCCTGCCTTCTTGAAGATGGTGACTGGTTGGGCATCCTTCCAGTATTCAGGAACTTTCAAGTTTTTCCATGCATCTCTTATATAGTGCAGAGTACTTTGAAAAATTCTTCCATGGCTTTTGGCAGGCTGAGGAAGTAAGTCTGGCTCAACAAAGACTATAAGATAATTCTAATCAACCGACCTGTATAGTACAGAAACTTGGTTGGTTGGTTGGGTTTTATGGCATATCAACCTTTGCAGGTTATTTAACACCAAATTCTGTTTATATGTATATACGTTCAACCTAAGATTTCTAAATGAATACTTAGCTGGTAAAATTTTTGATAAGCAGAATTTCATTTGTTTGCACATGATTAACTGGTTTCAATTTGTCATATTTTTTGGTACAACCCTGTCTTTCACAAGAAGGACAGAACCTCATCTATTTTGACATTCTCGAACAGATCAATTAAACTATTCACTTTGAAAGATCGCTTTCTGATGAGAGTGAAAGCTCTACATTCTATGAGAGTATGTTTAATGGTGCAAGGCATCTGACAGGTCAAACACTGTGGTTGTGGTTCCTGTTTCAGTATGAAAGAATGAGTAAGCCTTGTATAACCAATGCGCTATTGGGATATAATGACTTGTTCTCTTCTTGACTTTCTCAAAGCTGGTCTCCATCCTCCAAAGTGGGCTGGATTTGGAAGAGTTTATTGTGGATGTTATTGTTCTATCATTGTTGCCATTTTGTGTGAGTTTCAGGTCAGTACATGGAATCCTGAGTTTGTCAGGGGTCAGATCTAAGGCCAATTTGGCTGCAGAGTCTGCTCTTTCATTTCCTCTCACTCCAATGTGGCATGAGTGCTATTTGCCTCTTCTGTTCTTTCTAGACAGTTAAATCTGTTTTTGGTCACTGTGGTTTGATTTGGGAGGGTCCACAATTTCAGTCCTTCCCATGCAGTTGATGATGGGGCATGATCCAATTTAGATTGAGGGGAGCATTCATGTTTGTCTCAATTCAGCTCAAGGTTTGGGTTATCTAATTTACATGAAGGTGGTTGGATTGGTGATCTGTGAGAATTAAGTTTAGTCTGTGATTTTCTTTTTGGAGGAGTAGTTTGTGTTTGAACAGTATGGTTTGTTTGTTGAATGGTTGGTGATTTTACTTTGGTTGTTTCACTGGCTTTTTCTTTATTTGTACTTGCTGGTCTTGGTTGGGTTTGAAGTTCAGCCAAGTGCAGGTTCTTCAGTTGTTCCTGGAATTTCAGCCAATCTTTCAGTTCCAGTTGGATCAATTTCGCCTCGAGAGCTCTATATTTGTTATCTTGATTGATTGTATTCGCTCTACATGCAATAGAGTTGTAGCTGTTTTCATCCATATAGGTACCTACTATTTCCCTTGCTTCCAGGAAAGATACATTCCTCTTGCATTTCACCTCAAGTATCTCTTTCTTTTTTGTAGGCTCCGTAAGATCTTGCATAAGCCAGGTGATTTTGTTGGCAGTTCACACGTGTTGTTTCCTTCAAGCAATCTTCCTCCATATGGTCCAGGTCATTTTCACCACATTTGGCACATGTGTGTTGTCCTCTACAGACTTCTCTGTGGTGTCCATACTTTTAGCATTTGAAACAGCTCAGTGGAGCTGGGATGTACTGTTCGACCCTGTCTACACAATAGCCTATCTTCACCTCCTTGGAAATGTGGGGTTGGTTGAATGTCAGGATGTAGTTGTTGATTCTATTTTTTCTAATAATTATTCTTTTTATGTTTGTGACCCCCTGTTTTCCCAGGGCTGCTAACATCTTCTCTTCTGTTGCCAGTGCCAACTCCCTACTCCTGATAACTCCCTTGGAAGTATTGAGTTTCTCATGTGGGTAGGCTTTGCACTTAATTGTATGGAAGGTTTTCATTTTTAATATACTTTCTGCCTGCCTCCGGCTCTCCACCTCAACAAGCAAGTTTCCGTTTAGGATTTTTTCACATTTTTCAGAGTAGCCCTTATTGAAATAACTTTTTCTATAAAAAAAAGGTAAAGATTTGGCTAGGTAGACCTCCAAAGATTCAATGACAATGAATCAGAGGAAATCTGCTGCCTCATCCTCTGAAGCTGATTTTGACAGTTTTCATTTGGTTTTTTATAAGAAGACATCATAGTTGGTATATATTTTTCGCTGGCCCTGTGCTCCACCACCCACCACAAAGTCCAACTTGTGTTGAGAATGAACCAAAGGGGAAACCCATTTGCCTTGGTTGAGACAGGGATACACGACCAGTATACTTGAGCTGAGGGTAGGTTTTTGAGCCGTTGCTAATTTCAGGTTCTCAGCACTGGTCAAATACCTATTCTCTCAATGCAATTGACACTCAGCCACCGCCTTCTAGTAACTAAAAGATAAGGGTTGGGAATTTGCTGCAAGTGAAGATCTAAAAGTATGGTTGGGATAAAACATATAGCTACTAGGGCTTGATATGATCAGCCAGTTGATCAGACCGGGCCAAAGTGGTGTGTTGCAAGTCATTGACCACTCTGTTGCAGGATCAATGACGACTCAACCACTAAGATGCCATCTTAGTGCCTTACAGGTTGCCACCCACAGCCAACAGGTGGCCCCATTGAGGAGTCTTACTCCTCTGCAGAGGTGCAGCCAGCATATTCTACAACCCCAGCTGACAGAGTGAGCAGAAACTTGGACAAAATACAAAGTGGATCTATAGGATGTATCACTTGTGCAAAATATTAAAACCAAGTTGTGACAGCATATCCCAAATAAGTTCATGCTGGGGAAATCTAAATTCCTGATCATATAGGATATACTTGCTCAATGCAACGTAAGAAGAGCTGGCCATTTAAATAGACTTGAGGACAGCAGACTCCCAAAACAGATCCTGTACTCACAACTTTGAGAAGAGTCATGTAAAACAGGTAGACCAAAACTTAGACCTAAGGACATTATTCTAGAAACCTGGTGGGGTTTAAACATCCTTTTAGATAATTGGCAATCCTGTTCAAAAATCAAAAAACTGGAGGAAAAAATCAGCAGGGCATCAAGATTGGAGATGATAGACAGTAGCTGTAGTAATGCTTGTGTTATTATAACTTAATTTCTCATTAACATCATTTTATATATATATATATATATATATATATAGTTATATTTTGTTTGATATGAGCCCAGTCAGGTGGAGCTGTAGAATATGCTGACTGAACCTTAGCAGAGGATTTAGACTCCTCCCCAATGAGTGTCCTGGATACTAAACAATCTAATGGTGAGGAGCTTTGGGGAAGTGTGAAGTACTCCTTTATTGCCATTACCGCCAGCCCTACTCTAACTCAATGGTAGTACCTGTTAGGGTCCCATCAATGGGTAAAATAGAACATTTTAACTATTTATCTGTGTACAAACAAATGACTATTAGATAATATCAGTGTTAGATAGCAATACTTGAAACCATTTAACTGCGTGCAAATAAATGAACTCTAACTTGTTTTAAACTATTCATTTACAAATCATATATATTCAATATATATAAACAGATTTGGCATTAGATAACCATCAAACCAAATAATCTAATCAAACTTTGTTTTATATATAAGTATGTGTGTTTATGTAAGAAACTTAGTGATCAAAACATGATTTGTAGATTTTCAAATTGATAAATGGACTGAGTTCTATTGAGAAGATAGATATTTCTAAGCTAATTAAAGCTAATGGTCATATTTGTTAAGTATAGAGTAAAGACAAAAAAGGATTGTTAATAACTTCTGAGGTAATGTCATTAACCACTGTATTAAAGTTGAATGCTGTCAAAAGTGTAAAGTAAAAAAAAAGTCAATTGAATATATTATTATTTTACCTGCATAAGTTGCTAGAATTGTACAAAGGTAACAAATGAGAAATGTAATTACTATCAGTGGCTTACAAAATAAATTTGCTCATCACATTATAAACATGAGTATTCATTTGAGGCATGACAGATGAAGATTTAAAGAATATTGAATACATAGAGAGAAACAGGGACAGATAAGTAATTAAAAAAAAACAAAAAATTGCTAACTACAGATCTCCATTTTTAATGCGTTTCAGCCCCACTTCTCTATACCTCTACTACTGTCTTCCGGATCGTCATCAGCTGCTCAATTGTTTTCTCATTAATATTGTCCCCAGTGTTTCAGTTGTAATTTTGCTTTTGGAAAAATGAAATCTGGATGATGGGGGTTAGTGGGAGTGTTGTCCTTCTCCGGTTGAAAAATAAAAACTTCACAAAAAAGAAAAGAATCTACTCATTGTGGATAAAAAGTTCATACACAAGCTTACTCACTGGTGTCTCACTGCTAATGCCCACCCCCCAAAAAAACAAACAAACAAAAATCACGGGAATAAGTGTATTTACCCAGGTGCAGTAAGGTCCTCTTTGATAGGATATCAGAGCCGCGCAGCCGATTCTGCAGATATCCATAATGCCTGGATGAAACTTTCCAGACAGACCTCATAGCTGTCTGTAAATTGGATTTTTCTTTTGTCAACCACCTCGCCTCTTAATAATTCTTATTATTTGCGCACAAAAAAAAAATACTAAAGCTCAAACATAAAAATCACCCTCATTCATTTTTTCTATCCGCTAACTTATACCATTAAAAAAATTAGTACATATGACTTTATACTTACTTTAAACTTTCAAATTTAGATCCACTTAAATGTGTAGACTTATGTTGTTTTTTCACCTTTCTTTCATCTACACGGGCCCCGATTATTAGCGGGAGTTTTTTTTTTTTGTTTGTTTGTTTGTTTGTTTTTTTGTGCGCAGGTGTCTACAGAGTCGGGTGTCTTCCAGTGAATGGCGATGTTTTTCTCATTTCTCTGTCGTACCCTGGAGGCAGCAGCACTTGTCGATTTTTCGATAAGAAGACAATTTCAATAATAACCCTAACAAAACAAAACTAGAGAGAAAGAGAGAAACAGAGTTTATTTTTCTTTTTAATCTTCTTGATTCTTCTTCTTCATTTCGCACTCGCTGCTTGTTCTTGTTGCTTTCCCTTTCCCACCTCACCAACTGTTCAAAATAGATCGGTTTACCTTGGAATATTTACCCACCACTCCGATAGCGAAGAGGAGAACCACCTCTTGGGATAAAATTCGCTATCTCATGCGAAAATACAAAAGTATTAAACATGGAAAGGTACGTTTGTTGGTATTGAAAATATCATCATTGATTATTACTTAATTCTTATTTGCCGATTTTTTTTTTTGTTGTCAACTTCAACTTTACATAACACTCAACAAGATTGAATTATTGTTTTATTATAAGATTTGTTTTTCAAGCTCTTTTTCTATAAATATATTCTTCATGGAGAATAAATAAAATCTAAATAATTCTTTGTAACCTGTTCGAAAAACTGTCATTCCTACTTTTTGTGTCATATTTTTACTGACAAATTAATTTTCCGTTAACAAAAAAAAAAAAAAAAATATTCCATAAACTTTTTATCTCTGCATTTTTTTCAATGAACTTTTATTTTACATTCATTAAAATTCTAGTTTACTTGTGTGGGAATAACTAAATATATATATACCTACTCTTTTAAACTTCTTTTTACTCCTGGATAAGCTTTTAAATTTCAATTTTTTAAAACCCTAATTCATAGTTGAAATAATTCGAAGCGTATATTGCTCATACAGAGAAATAACTTTACAAACCTTTTATTTTTAATTGAAAAAAAAATACACCATGTGCCAGAGATGTTTATAATTTGTCAAAATTATTAATGATTTAATTTTCAAATTTTAACTAGGTTATATTTGGGGTTCATGCACACTGGAAATGATTCGAGCAAGGATGTTAAAGTAGACCATTATTTAAGAGTTCGATTCTCTCAAGGTGCTTAAAACTAAGCTAAGCTTAGTAAAATTGGCGCGTGAGTTGTTTTTTTTTACCTTGAAAGATATTCGAGAAAATTAAATAAGACAAATATTAAGTATCAAAGCAAATGTATTTCCTTTTTTTCTTTACAAAATTTGCTTCCTTTTGAAATAATCCTTTTTGGAAGGATAAAAAGCTGTTTTCGTTTAATGTAAAGATTATACATGGCTTTTTTTTTTCAATCTGAAAATCTGTTTTACAGAATATAATCGTTGTGGCTTTTTGAATGTCTATTCTCACTTGTTTGACATAATTGTTTGAAGTATTATTTTCGTTGCTTGTACAGAATAGTCCGCCGATGAAAATGTCAGTTAATTCTAAGGTTTTATATAGTTGTTGATTCAACGGGAGAAAAGTAAATATTTTAAAATAGGTCCCAATGATTTCAAATTTTGAAATCATTTACGGACCTATTCATTTTAAAATATCTACTTTTATCTCGTTGAACCAACAATATATATATATATATATATATATATATATATATATATATATATATATATATACTTACATTCACCATGCAGATAAGTTTCAGTCATTTCATTCACTTTTTTCTTTTTAAACTGAACAGTTACGTTTTAGGCCCCCAAATTACTAGCAATCGGACTTAAGACGTTAAGAAAGAAATATAGTGGGTGGGTGAATTCTAGTGAGTTGAAGTTGGTTACGTGCAGTAAAAAAATGATTGAAATTTACTCTTATTTGAATGGTGAATATAAGTATTAGATTTTCATATTTTGTACGTATTGATCAAGAACCCAGATAAGAATGTTTGTCATTTGTTTCATTAACCCCTTTCCAGCCTCAAACAGTTAAATCCCAGTTAGCTACAATTCGGCTAGTTTCTTCCAGGAAGCGGTTGTGTCGATACTGCTATATGGATGCACTACAGGACGCTAACTAAACGGCTGGAGAAGAAACTAGACGGAAATTATACAAGAATGTTGAGAGCAGTATTGAACAAGTCCTGACGACAACACCCCACGAGACACCAACTATACGGACACTTGCCCCCCATCACGAAAACTATACAAGTTAGACGGGCCAGACACGCCGGACACTGCTGGAGAAGCAAGGACGAGCTCATAAGTGATGTGCTCCTATGGACCCCCACATATGGCCGTGCAAGAGCAGGACGACCAGCTCGAACTTACATACAGCAACTATGTGAGGACACAGGATGTAACCCTGAAGACCTGCCGGAGGCGATGAATGATAGGGAGAAGTGGTGAGAGAGGGTCAGGGATATCCGTGCTGGCGGCACGACATGATGATTATGATGAGTATTTCCCCAATCGACTTAGGTGTCGAGTCATGGCCGATAGACGATTTGTATTTTTTTCTCTAGAAACTAACTATAACAGTTCGGTTAAAAAAAAATGAAAACTGAAATTTTTATCTTATTTTCATATTCTTTTTTTGCAAATTCTGTTGTTTTCTAATGGACATTGTTATTCTATGTTTAACCTCGGAAACAATGCAATACGAATTTTATATTATTCAAGTATCAATTTTTACAAGTACTTGATTTAAATTATGTTAAGTAATTTTTGAATATAAGTTTTTTTGACGACATGAATGAATTTTGAAATGTAGTACACTTTTATTTATGCTTTTCATTTAAGTTATGATAACGTCAATTCCCCAACACCCAATGAATGAATGAATGTATGTATGTTTAAAACCTGTACAAGTGGGTGGTTAGATCAGTCAGTCTTTAACTTGATATAGTTTTATTAGCTGAATTTTGAGAGGAAATTTCCACTGTATAATGTTTGATCTATATGAGTGATATTCACCACTAAATTACAAGGGTTATTTAATAAGTTTCCAGACTTTTTTTGTATGGGCACTTTTATTGATAGTACACACATGAAACTCTAGTCCCCTTCGAAGTAACCTCCTCCGGCCGCAATGCACTTGTTGTAGCGTTCCAACAACTTCTGGAAGGCCCCATGGAAGTCCTCTTGTGTGAGCGTGTCAATGACCTTCGTCACAGCCTTTTTCATCTCCTCAATTGTCTCATAACGACAGCCTCTAAGTTTTTCCTTGAGCTTAGGGAATAACCAAAAGTCACAGGGAGCAAGGTATGGACTATAGGCAGGCTGAGCAACTGTCTTGATGCCCATCTTGGTTAAATAGTCTGTGACAAGGATAGAGTTGTGAACTGGTGCATTGTCCTTGTGAAAATGCCACTGACCTGATTTGAAGAGTGCTGGCCTCTTCCGACAGAATCTCTTCCTGAACTCCCTTAAAACTTCAACATAGTATTCCTTGTTGACTGTCTATCCAGTAGGAACCAAGTGTATGTAGATCATGCCAGTGCTGTCAAAAAAAAGGGATCATCAAAAGTTTGTGGGTGGATTTGCTCTGTCTCGCCTTCTTGGGTCTGGGAGAGCTAGCATGCTTCCACTGGGAACTCTGTCTCTGGGTCATAGCAGTAGATC
This sequence comes from Sepioteuthis lessoniana, assembly GCA_963585895.1. NCBI lineage: Eukaryota > Metazoa > Mollusca > Cephalopoda > Myopsida > Loliginidae > Sepioteuthis > Sepioteuthis lessoniana. The sequence continues at coordinate 14,195 of CAUZXS010001237.1, read as the reverse complement.
CAGTTTTCATCGCAAGTCACCAGAGCATCAAGAACTGCGGGATCTGAATTGATCAGCTCGACCATCTCCCTGCTATCATGACGTCTTTCTTTCTGATCTTCTCTGAGCACCCTTGGGACAAACTTTGCGTAAATTTTCCGTATCTTCAGTTCCTCGTGAATAATTGTATGTACAGTTCCGACACTGACATCAAACTGTGCACTTATTGTCTTTATAGACACACAACGGTCCTTATCCATGAAATTCTTTATTTGGCCAATCAACTCTTGTGTTCTGACTTCCTTACTCCTCCCAAACCTCTCATCATCTCTCACAGACTCCCTGCCTTCCTTGAATCTCTTATGCCACTCAAAAACTGATGCTCGATTCATGCAAGATGGTCGAAAAGCAGTTTGAAGCATTCCATACGTTTCTGTGGCATTTTTTCCAAGTTTAAAACAGAATTTTATAGCATATCACTCTTTTAAATGTCCTCATGTCCAGATTGCATTTTTGAAATCCACCAGCTAGTAGGGTGTATTCCAATTGCTGCTGTAGCTGTTCATTTGAACCTGAAATCATAAAAATTGGTCAGTCAGATGCAATAATAAAAGATACAAAATATGTGATATGATTATTGAAGGTAAATCCTATGCCTTTAAAAACCTGGAAATCAAATTCAAAGTAAATAAAAACTTAAGCCGCAATTCAAAAAACGTAGTCTACATAATTGAATGTAGCTAATGCAAAGAAATATAAATAGGGTCAACACAGGCCCTTAATACAAGAACATCACTACACAGGAGTAATATCAAAATAGAAGAAAACAGAAAATTAGATGTTTAGAAAAACCTATTCCAATGTAGTCAAGGTAAATTTAAAATAATGCCACAATATAAAACAAACAACTACACGCTACTTCAAATAAAGGAAAAGAATTTTATAGATGAATCTAAACCAAAGTTGGAGAAAACATGACTTGTACACACACACATAAATTGAAATAAACACACACACACATATATATATATATATATATATATATATAAATAAAAACACAGAAAACAATCTCAAGAAATATGTTCACACACATGGGGAAATGATAACTGTAAGTAAAATTGGAAACTACTACAACACTCATATCAAAAATAAATTTATTGATAAAGTAGGCTAAGAGAAACACACTCAAAGAAAAAGGACCAGCATTCTTTTTTAAAAAAAAAAAGAAGTAAAAACAAAGTAAATGCCAGACATGTTCCCTGACGAAATTATCAAGCTGGAAACGTATATGTATGTATATATGTTTCCAGCTATGAAGGGTCTGAAAGTGCTTGGGACAATTTTGGTAAATTCATCCACCAATTCCAACCTGAAACCGAGATACTTACAAGAAAACTCGAAAGAATCTTACTTAAATCATATAGACACAATTTACCTTTACTAAAACATGCTTAAATGAATGACTACTGCCTAACTACACACACACACATACACACACCAATAAAAACTATTAAGAAAAAAGTTAACAGTAAATATTAAATGACATAAAAAAATCCCAAAGACACAACTCAAACACACACACACACACACACACACTACTAAAAAAACATATCAAATATCAAAGAGGGTTAAAGTAGATTAAGGTAAACACACTCTAAAAAAGGAGGGAGACCTCTACATAAACCTATCACCAAATAAAAATCATTCAAACTGCAAAGACTGCTGAGTTAACTTTCATTGAGTACCCCTTTAACAAGTCCTTGTACCATATATGTTCTCTGATGAAAGCAATACCCTGGACATATACATATTTAAGAACAAAATATATGAATGAATAAATTCAAAAAATACAAATCTCTTTGTGAACCTACGTATTTTAAAATATTTTTATTCTCTCTTTGTACCTACAACAAAAATTTATATTATATATTAATTTGAAACCATTTAACTTTGTGCAAATGAAAGATTAATATCAAATCAAATTATTAACATTATATAGCAATACTTGAAACCATTTAACTGTATGCAAACAAATGAGCTCTGGCTTGGTTTAAAAATAACTTTACCTACAGATTATTGCTGGCAAATCCTATATATGATATATATGTATAAACTGGATTTGGCGTTAGATCATCTATGAGAGTTTATATGCCATAAAACCCAAACAAAATACAACTTTTCTGAAAAATAATTTTAGGCAGCCCTCCCCCTTTTTTTTTTCTTTATTTTCAGTATTTTATAAAATCAGCTGTTGAGATGGTAAGAAACAAAGTATAGTTTGTCTTTTTTTTAACATTTTCATGAGTCATCTTCAGAACTTTATTTTATATTCCTTTTTTTATTTTCTTATCACCTATTTCTCTTGTTTTAAGCAGCTTCCTTTTATTCTAAAATAATAAGCTTCACACATTTTGTTTAATCAAATATTTTGGGAAATCAATTTTTTCTATTGTACAAAAAATGAATTGTATTAAATAAGCATTAAGCTTGATGCAACTTTCATCTTTTAAATTAATTTTTTTATATCTAATATTAATGATTTAAGATTTCTAATCTAAAGCATAAATTAAAAGATAGCCAGAATCTTTTACAAACTAGAATAAAGATTTAGATGTATTCATTAGCCAATTTTAAATTGTCTGCAAGTATATACCCCAGATTGATTATAATGTTATTTAATTTATACTTTGATCGTGGGACAGTGCTATTTACCTGCCAGAGATAACAAAATACTTTTGTATTTCCTGTATCCTTTACTTGTGTGTGTGTGTGTGTGTGTGTGTGTGTGTGTGTATATATATATATATATATATATATATATATATATATATATATATATATATATATATATATAACCCTAGCTATGGGTAAAATAGGTTAGATGGGGCTCTCAAGTTTGGTGGGAGCAACCAGTTTAGGAGAAGGAAAAAGATTCCTGAAGCTAACTAACTATAATTCATCAAATATATTTTTTGTCTGTATGCCACTGCATAACTCAAAGAAAACCTTCTAGAGCTATAGCCACCAAAACATCTGTGGTTAGTAATAGCAAACTTGGACATGTATTTGAAAATTCTTAATTTGAAAAAAAAATTTTGCAAGTAGTTCAAGTATAATGCTCAAGTTGACTCTTTATTTTGTTTCTGTGTCCATAAAATTTGTTAAACAGAATATCTTTTTGCTTAACCATAAGTAGACATTGACTTGGAAATTTCCTTGTCAGAAACTTAAGGCTGACCTTGTTTGTTATCCTGTTCACTAGAAAATCAAGACTTAAAAAAAGTCATGTTGTGTCTATGTCTGTAATATGAACAATGGCAATCAGAAGGGAATAAAAATTAATATCTTCATGATGTATATTAACTTATATTGTATAGGAGGCGTTGGTAGTGTAATGGTTATCATCAGAGGAAATGGACCCTGTGACCAAGTTCAAGACTTGACTCTCCAACCCCACATCCTTTTCTTGAATGCTAGGCTTAGCGTCTTAGCCTCAACTGACCAATGTTTGCTGCTCCCTACTTCTGGTCTCGTACCTTTGCACTGATTCACATGGGTACAGCTGTTTGTGTGGTCTTCACGCCAGAATAGACAGACAAAGAGCTACCTTCCAGGCAATTTGACGCTGCTTCAAAGATGCTGAAGATAATTCTGATAGCCGCCCATCCAGGAACACACACAAACCCACACATGTATATATACACACACACGTATATGAATGCACATTATTGTGCCACAGCTCTTTAACTTAAGAATAGCAACTGGTCTAGACAAATAACTTTGAATTCAAATGTTAATCTCTGCTTAAAAAATGATCACATTCTGCTTGTGTGGAGGGGCTGGTATATATTGTATATTTCAGATGAAATAATCCATTAAAAATATAGATTTCCAAAAAAATGTGGGTATATGAAATCTTTTGTGACGTCAACCCCTGACCCATATTTAGATCAAATGTGAACCAAGAGTTGTCAATGATTTTCAAATCGGTTATGATTTAATAGATATATAGTTCAAATTCAAAATGTCTTATTAGGACTTACATTTCCATTTAGGTCTTCGGCAGAAAATGACTTAACCTGATTGTAGGGTAGGATTTTTAGCTTATAATTTATTTGATCATTTTCTTAAAAGCTTTGATTTAATTCATTTAAGTGTTGGTATAGCCAAACATCATTCATGCAAAATTGTTTTGAAGGATAAATATTTCATGACTTGAAATGGTTTAAGTATTAAGTACAAACAAAAATTGTCTCCTAATTTCAAACCCCAAATAACATTTATTGATGTCATTAGGAGATAAATCAGAATAAAAATTCTTGTATTTGATACTTCTATTTTTAGATATTACAGTGTCAAAAAATAAAATTTCATTATGAAAAAAATATCTAAAAAATAAACTTTTCATAAAAGGTATTTTCATAACAAAATATTCTCTCTCTCTCTCTCAAAAATTGTAATGTTGATATTATCATTGACTCAGCTTAGTTTGAGGGCATTCAGGGAAGATGGTCTGCTAGTCTATTTAGTTAACCATTACATGAGTTACCTATTTTAAAAAAGTAATTATTCATTTGGCACTCGGCAAGTATGGGACAGCTAGTAAGGATTAAACTCATTACTCAATAGTAATTGATCTTTAAGACTAGCTTGCTAACCAATATAATGTATCAGATTCATCCCCCAAATAACATTTGTATGCATGTGACTCTGACTTTAGATGCACATCTAATTTAATTCTATTTTATCATCATGTAAAAACAAAAACTGCTTTGGTACCATTATTATCAAAAGCATGCTTCAGAATTAACAGCTATTGAATTGCCAAGAAAAAAAAAACTAAAAAAAAAAACAAGGTTTTATTGATTTGTTAATTTGATTTCAATTGTACCTAGGTTTGTTTCCTTATTGTATTGTAACCATTTTACTTTTCTTATTTTTTCTGCTCAATATAGTTAGAAGAGATTCCTCTTGTAGATCTATTTTGTTTAAAAATTCTTTAAAAAAAAAAAAAAAATCTATCACAGAAGAGATTGATGAGTCAGTAGTTGATGACTTCTGCCAAAGTCAGACTCATTCTGATTTGGATATTTTTAAAATTCTGCTTGTCACATATTTTTCCTCCTCCTGTCACAGTTATCATACCAGTTGAAATATTTGTGATACACAATAGTGAATACAAATGATAGAGTTTAATTGTATATTTCAAATGTGTGAGTAGTACCACCCCTACCACACTTTTACTAAGTTCTGTTGAAACAAAGTGCAATAATTTTTTCTCTCAAAATAATTTGCAAAATGAGTAGTATTCTTGAAGGTATTGTATGATAACCATAAGCCAGTATTTTTTGTATAGCAATTTAAGATGCCAAATCAAAATATGATTGTTTTGAATATGTGAATACCCTAAAATTCACTTAATAAAGTAGAATGAAACCTTAGTTGAGATGATCTATTTCTATATATGCTTCTAGACAAACCAATGTGTTAATGTCAGCTTCATTACTTATAAGGTTTTAAACTGGATTTAAAAAAAAAATAAAAGTAAGAAATGAAAGGACAGTTGACCAACAATAACTATTATAGTTCACTACTTGCTTTTTCATTGAAATAAAGTTCTGGTAATAATTTTATTTTTAACTAAAGTGTTGGTTTTTTATTTTATTTTATTTTTTAACTTGAACAGTTTGTATTTAAAACTAAATTAAAAAAATAGGCAATCTTTCAGAAATTACAGATCACTTTGGGAAAATATCTTTGAGAAATAATTGTGATTTAATGAAAACTATTAATTCAATAAATAAATGGAGGTGGTATCTAAAAATTCAAATTGTCCTCTTGTTTTTAAAATTATTAAAAATGAGTTTTTTGCTTGAAAAAATGTACAAGAAACTTTTGCAAACACTAAATGTTTTTAGAAAAAAATTTCTTTTTCTTGAATTTAATTTTTTAATTTTTTTTTTTTTAATTGAATCCTAATTAATAATTTCTATCCATCTAATTATTGGATGTGATAATTTCTCCAGGCCAAAATGTTCTGCAACCTACAATGACCCAAACCTTTAAACAACTTTTTTAAATTGTTGTTTTTATTTTTTTTTTTTAACCTAAGATACCCACTGAGTATTTGAGATGATAATTAAGGTTTCATGGATCTTTTTCCTTCATAAAATGAACTCGGGTAGTGATCCATTTCATTAGAGAAAAATAATTTCGCCTCTAATAATGTAATCATCTGGTTGCACCAAAGTGTGAATCCCTCACAGACATGATCATTTATTGATAAAGCCAAGGGCTTGATCCACAAGTAACTTTGCAAGATATAGTCCTATTCAGACAGCTAAGAATAATGTGTTTAAATCTTCCCCAAAAATCATTCTTAATATTTAAAAAAATAGTTAAGTTTTTTGTTAATAGCTGATAGATAGAGAGAGCTAACAACCTAAAAAGCATCATATGATATATTAACAAAGCAAGAAAGCAATGATACAACTACATTGTTATTAGACCTTGTATTAAATTTTCAACAAATATATGAGTTAATGACTGAAATGATTCTTTTATAATTTTTAACTGAAATTTTCTGATGAAATAAGCATATTGACTACAGTAGTAAAGATGGTCATTGAGTAAGAGGAATGTTACAGATGCTATGTAAATAACCCATAGTCTTTAATTATTACACTGACTGCTACTTTGAGTCTTTACCCTGATTTGAAATGACTGTTTTTGTAGATAAAATTTGTACTACTAATTCAACACTGTGGACAGAAGCTAAAGTCTGTAATTGTGTTGTTCTACTACTAAATGAAAATTGTAAATCATAACAGGAATTGGTATGTTGAAAAGTTTTTGTAAAATGAAATTTCATTTTAAATGAAGCATTAATATTATTTATTTTTTTTTTTACTAGTATCATCTTTCATTTTCCTAATTCTAGTTGCTCTCTTGGATCATGGCTTCTATGACAGCAAGAAATAATGCACAACTGAAACAATTGTTTTCATATTTGCTGTTATTGTTTTTTATATACTAGTATATTTCAATTTATTTTATATAAAACTTTGTCAATCATTATTATTACTTTGGACTAGTATTATCCCTCATCTTCCTATATGATTAATATTTTTGACTAGTAATGTTACTTCATCTTAAATCTTACTTTGCGTCTTTGATTCTTGTTTCCAATGATGTTGTAAAAGTGAAAATAAACAGCTAGAATTAGGAAGATGAAGGATCATACTCATTAAAAATATTAATGATAATAATGAAAGATTAACTTCTATTAAGAATCTTCACAAGGTTGATAAAATGAGACAGTTTAATAAAGGAGTCAAAGATACTTTTTATTCAAAAATCTCAGATTATTTTACAGTAAATGGAATTGAAATTCTTTAAATAGAAATAACATTTCTTCTCAAATAGCCTAATTGCCAATTTGATCTTATGAAGAATCTTAAAAATGTCAGTGTTTATTGCAACCACTTGAGTGTGATTGGATTTCAAGGAGGATTGATAATTTAGTTTCTTGCTTCCAACACATGATGTTTCCATTATTCAAGAACCTTAAAGACGAGCACAAAGACTGAGAATTCAATAGACTGCATAGATTTACACAATAATAATAATAATAATAATGTTGCTATCCTTTGTCAAAATCTCTTTTGAAATAAGAAGGCAATAGAATGAATCTGATCATTGATTTTGTATTGTCCTAGAATTAAGGCTTGTCACTAAATTAGTTTCAAACTGTTTTTTAAGATCTTTCTTTTCAGTTGATAGGTTCTTTTTACTTGCAAAGAAGATTGCTGTTGTTGTTACAAAAGCATTTGAACGCTTCTTATAAGCCTGAATTTATTTGTTGCCATTTTGGTGTGATCTTAGGTGTGGGGTAAGTAAATAAAACCATCTGTGTAATAGGCCCAAAGGGTTAACTATGTCTTCTTAGCTGTCTTTTACTTATCATTGTTTATTTATTACTGGTAGATTATAATATAAAAGTCAAGTTGGTATATATTTATAAAGAAAGTAGATGACACAAATAATTAATAGATTCTGATTGAATCGGTGATCCATAATGATATTGATTCTTTTAGGAATGAGTGAAGGATTTTTAGTAGCATTTTATAGTTTGCTTCATTGTATTGGGAATTTGGAAGATTAAAAAACTGAAGAATGAAGAGAGAAAGGGAAAAAAACAAAAACAAGAGCCAACAGAGCAACACCAAAGAGAGACTGGAACTCAGTTACTTGCTAAAACCTCCCCTGGGGAATACTGTATCCAATCGTCTTTCATATTATTTACTGACAACACTGTCTTTGATATTACTCTCTATACCTTGAGGGCAAAAGAGTAATCTCTCAACTCTCACTACGCCCTTCTTTTATGTTTGGCAAAGCATGCTGGTCACATGTGGTAAATATGCATAAATATTGTACTTGTTTTCTCCTTACATTAGAGCTCCGCATACCAAACAAAGACAAGTTCTTTTATGGTGACAATAAGGTATGTCATTACTGTTTTCATTATCGGATTCAAGTTCCTGACAGTCACGTCTCCGAATCACACAAATGACAGTGCAGGTGTGATCTTCAGTTTTGGGTGCTCCTCCGAAGAGGGATTGTTTGAATTTCTTCCTCTGGGAAACTCAGTGGACATATTGGGGTTTGTTGGAGAGCCACCAATATTGGAGGGATCACTTGCTGAACCCAACCCCAAGTAGATTGGCTGCTCACTATCTTCTGTGTGAGCTTTGTATCCAAGGGATGTGATCTTCAAAAAGGGCGTAGATCTTTAACATGACGAGATGTTCCACTGACCCGTACCGACTGCTGACTGGTCACCTCCCGTTCCGAACTTAGTCGTGCACCTACTGTGAGGGGTCTTAACCCATACAATATCACCTTTTTTATATCTCCCTCCAGTTATTTGTAGTGTTGTAAAAGTGCTTGTTGATGGACGAGAGTGCACAGCTTTGGTGGATTCCAGATACTCACAGACGCTGGTGAGCAAAGCCATGTGGAGACAGAAAGAGGTGGGAGTGCTAACTGCTGCTGATAGGGCCCTGAAGTACCATGGGTACGGTAAGATTGTGGAGGTCCTGGTTGTAGATGGAAAGTTGTTGGGATGTGATCTACTCCTGGGGATTGATGTGATCAAGGAGCTTGGAAGCGTGCACCTGACTGAATCGGATGTAGCACACTTCGGAAACCCTA
>CAUZXS010001236.1:2500-104745 GCA_963585895.1 Sepioteuthis lessoniana | reverse complement strand
GACACATATCGTAACGGTTCCCTAAATTTCTAAGGAGACAATCATCTGGAGGTTGCAGGTTCAATCCTGACTGCAGGCGAGTAACAATACAGGAATACTTAACACTTGTACCTGGTTATGGCTAACGGAATCAGAACAGGTGACCCCCGTGGATTCAATAAAGGGCGTAGTTCGAAGTTCCGTGAAGGTTCCCGAGTTCGACAAACACCCGAAGAAGGCTGGAGGACATATCAGCCGAAACGTTGTGGAAATAACAATAAAAATTAAGACAATACTCCGAAAACCCTTAATGATAAAAATCATCAAGCTTCGTCTCAGAAATTTAGACAAGTAATATATATATATATATATATATATATATATATATATATATATATATATATATATATATATATATATAATATTATTATTATTATTATTTTCATTTTATATTTATATATATATATATATATATATGTGTGTGTGTGTGTGTAAATGTTGGAATTTTTTACATGTATTATTGTAGCTGTAAATTTTTCTTCTGTTAAATTTGAAGTATGATGTTATTTTATATGACATAATAAATTGATACTTATTGTTACTTGAGGTTTTAGGCTTACTTTATTATATAGTAGAAATAAGATGTTTTTTTTGGGTTTTTTTTTTAGTCTGGTTGTGAATTTGAAAAAAAATTATTTTAATCCATTTTCTTGTTTGATCTGAAGGGGTCCAGTTAATTTTTTGGAGCATTGATTTATATCAACGCTTTTAACTGGGTGGAAATAAATTCATTATCTTAATGTGACCGATTGTTTTTTTAAAGACAATATATATATATATATATATATATATATATATATATATATATATATATATATATATATTTCCATTTTCACATTTGATGAATTCCGTTTTTCCATTTTATTGTATTTCATGAGTGAATTCCAATAAATTGTACAATAGAAATTAATAAATACAGAAATCAAAAGCAAAATTCGAAGTTTATCACATTTAAAAATAGCATATATAACTTTTTTTAATTTAAAAATCAGTTCTCTAACATATCTTATCATTTTCTATTGGTAATAGTTGCTTATCATCTCAGGTACCTCTTCTTCATGTCAATATGAATTGACAAATCTTTTTCTTCTCATATTATGGAACACAATAAATTTTATCGTTATCTGTTGTGCGTGTTAGTTGTCTATAATCTCCAGTACAGGTACTTCGCCAATAATATTATAAAGAAAAAAAAAATGCTGATGTTATGTTGTGTGAGTTCATTTTCTGTAATCACCCTTCTACTATGATAGGTCTTTGAAAAAAAAAACCCGATGCAGACTTCGCAACGTTGTCATTAAGAATTTAAAAAAAGTGAGTATAAAATGGGATTATTTTTACTTTTCAGGCAGAAATATTCAAGTCTATTCTACCCTTCTTTGGCGAAAAACATGTTCATGTATGAGGGAAAAATTACCAAGTTTTAGGAAAATGTTTTGTCGCGTGAGAAATGGAGTTTGCAGGGCTGCGTGTTTGAAACCCACTAATGTGTTCTATTTCATTGCAATTTTAAACAGAGGAACTCTTTTCGGCTTATCACCGGTAAGGGAGGTAACTCGCTCACAATTGTTTCCTAATATTTTGTGACCGTGTTATGAGTACAGCCTATATTACTCTATAGTTATGTGGTTGAAATATTCAAACGTCTAATTATCCCAGAAAATAAACTACCTGAAGGGTTTTTTACGTATCTGTTTTAATATGGCCTCGGTTTCAACGGAAGAACTATCAGAACGTAAAGCTTACGTTAATCGCATTCAGAATGACCAGGCTAAACTTCAGTCCAGCTTAGCAAAACTTCTCGAAAGACTACAATGGACCCCACAACATTTCTTAGAGCAGAATTCTGCCAGAGTCACCTGTTCTTATTGTCACCATCACAAAATGCCTGTTGAATCGCTAAAAAAACACGAAGAAGTATGCTATTGGATGCAAAATGGATACACCGTTGAAGAATTTGAAAAAGAAGCTCCTAGTTCGGCTTTTTTTTACGAAAAGTCTAAAGTTATGACAATTAGACTTGACAAGTGTGTTATGAATTCAGTTTTAGATGAACATCGTCGGCAAATGGGGGATTATTCGGAAATTAGAAATCCCTCCTCCAGCAACAGAGATGTACCCCAGACATTAGCAGCTTCTCAGATCGATTTGTCTCAATCGGAGAGACTTGCTCTCTATGAATACGTTGTCCGACAGGCAAAAGATATGCGTCGAATGCAGTCGATGTCCGAAGATAGTTTGTTGACTGTAGATTTCGAAGCTCTGATTAAAAAGTCGGCGAAAGCTAAAGAATGTGGAGAGCCTTCTTCCGAAGCAGAAAAATGGGCAGCTATGCGTGATTATAAACGTCGAAGGCAATCATACCGAGCCAAAAATGTTCACATCACTAAAAAAACATACACAGAGATCATACGGGAAGTAATTCATAACCAAGTTGATCTACTGCAAGAAGGCATGAAAAATGAAGAGAAGGGTCATGAAAACAGGAGCAACATATCTAAGCATGATGGTGATCGGAAAGCAAAAAGGAGTTCTGACAGTAAAAGTGGATCCAGTTCAAGAAAAAGAGAAAGTCCAGATCGGAAGAAGAGGGAGAAAAATAGATCTGATCTCAGAGCGAAAGATCAAAAAAGCCCAGACAGGCGGAGAAGAGACCGTGATAGTCCCGATCATCCTCGGAAGAGAGACCATAATAAGAGTCCAGAATCGAGGAAGAGAAGAAGCAGAGATAGTCCAGATCAGCGGAGAAATAGGAGTAGTCCTCATTCAAAGAAGAGAGACCATAAAAGTCCTGATGCAAGAAAAAAAGACCAAGAAAACCCTGAGCAAAGATACAGAAAAACTAATTTTGAAGAATCCTCGACAAAAGTGTCTGATAGGGAAAATCTTGAAGGGGTCTCTGTAAACAAAAGTCCAGATCACAAAAGGAGGAAGCTAGAATGTGAATCTGTTGCAGAGAGAAAGTCCTTAAAAGAAAGGCATGAATTAGATGTATTGTCTCCAAAAGGGACATCTCCAAGGGATAAATTTGGAATGGAACGATATGGGAATATGAATGAAAGTCTCCTTGAAGAAGCTTCATCAAAATGGTTAAGTTCCAATGAAGATGTCAATGATTCTGATAGTTCTTTATCACATTCGCATTGGCAGAAACATAAAAAATCAAAAAAAAAGCACAAAAAGCACAAGCATTGAAGAGAAAAACAGGAAAATTGATATTAATGATAATTTTAATTATTATTGTCCTTCATTTTCTGAATTGAGTCCTCTCTGTGAGTGGGGCTTAGAATATACAGACTCTATCCTCTGCTTAGAGGTAAGACCTCTTCTCCCAAAAAATAAAAGGTAACCTATGTATGACATTAAATTGTATTCAATGGTAAAACTCCAGTTCTGGAGATCTGTGGAGTGTGGAGTACTCCTTCATTTCCATTACTCCCAGATCCACTTTGACCCTGAGTGATAATACCAGTTAAGGTCACATTTATGGCTCAAGCAAATCTTAAAAAATTATTTGTATTTTATATGAATACTTGAAACCATATGAATGTGTGCAAATTATTTGTATTAAGAGTAATTGAAGCTATAACTGAAACCATGTGAATGTATGTAAAAAATTATCATTTAATAGAAATAATTATTTGAAACTATAGAATTATTAGTATTAGATAGGAATACTTTAAAACATACAACTGTGTACAAAAACATCCTCTCAAACAATTACACTAAATATAAATGTACAATGAATGCAATTCTCTAACCTCTAGAAAGATTGACATATCATTAAAATTAACCTTTCACTTGTCTTCATTCATTATTTTTTATTTATTCATTCCATATAACTTTTGTATTTTTCTTTTTCTATTATACGATGTAAGACAAATTTTATTCTTATATAGTCTGTGTTAATTCATAATTGTTTATATTGTAAAAGTATAGAAAATGGCCCTTATTCCCTTGAAACTTTCCTTTTCAGTCCTGGATAACATTATGTAAGAGAAAATTTTTTCCTGGATAATATGTGTTAATTGTATTGTAAAAGTATAGAAAATGGCCCTTATTCCTTTGAAACTTTCCTTTTCTGGTCAGGATTATGAAATTTAAAAATTAACTTATTTTTCTATATAAAAATGGTTAAATTTACCCATTTTCATTATAATTTTCAGAATAAAATAACATGATTAAAATTTACATATACCTATATCAAAGTTATTAAAAAAAAGTTAACAAAAATATTTAGTTTTTGAAATTTGTAACTAATGTAAATGATTTTCATGTATCAGCTCACAAATATCGTCTCACATCATATTTTGAAAATTTTTATTACCAGAATTACAAAAGTGAAGTTTGCAAAGAAAAATCAGTTTTTTTCATTTATTTTAGACAAGCATTTGGGAAATCACACTTACTGCCCAAGAATAAGAAAAAGTTACTAAATTTTTTCGTAGTATTATTAGTTTTGTTATTTATATTTATTAGTTAACTTAGTATTGTACATTGATGTACATAGACGAGTAATATTTATGATAGACAACTGAAGAAGGCTAAAAGTACAATGGCTGGAACCAGGGCTCCAGACTAACTTTTTTCACTGCTGTCCCAGAAATGTCCTGTGTGGTCCTATGAGTGTGTATTGCACTGCAGGTCACTTATAGGTTGATCTGTCTCTAATGAGTCTATTCGTTCAGACTTCACGTACCCAGTCGTGTTGATAGGAAAGTTGATGAAGAGTTGTGGAACAGCTGACTCGGATTTCTGTCAGTTCTGGCTTGGTTTGTTGAGGATCAAATTCATCAGTGCTATTATCTACTTCAATAACTCAGAAAGGCTTGTTAACAAGTGTAAATAAAACAAAACCTTTATCTATAATAAAGTTGTCGGTGACCGTAATCGAGGGTGACCAGAAGGCTTCCTTTTCAATAGCTACTACACCAAGGTGTAGGGGAGGGTGCTACTCCTTTCCCTGGATTGCTTCACTTTACCCTTGATATGTACCTTATATTGCTGTGTGTTAAGCAAAGAAGTATCAAGTACTATTTTTAAAGTCTTTGGTATGATGCAACCTGGGATTGAACCCAGGTCTCCCGGACCATTGACAAACGCTCTACCTACTAGGCCAATGAACCGGTTTAGATTAAAATCCTGTATACATAACGGCTCTCTATTCCAAGGCTGGAATCTCCCAAACTGGGGTATGCTCTAATTCGGTGGTTCCAAACCAATTTTGGGCCATACCCCACTTTGGTATTTCGAAAATTCTAATGACCCCCTGTAATATTTAATTCTTACATATTCATTAACTTAGTCTCTAAACAATCCCCATCCAAATATTACCATGCCCCACCAGTGGGGGGCATATGTGCTCCATGTTGGGAATTACTGCTTTAGTTAAAGGTAACAAGTTGATAATGTATAGAGCTAATTAGCTTCAAGTTGGTCCTCTATCTTGGTAGTTTCAAAAGAAATTTTTGTTGAATGGTCAAGTTCTGGACTTTGGGTTTTGAAGCCAGCAACAACGGCTTTGGTCTGCTAGTGACAGAACCAAATTTTGATACTAATCCGTGTTACACCTGAAACAATTTTAAAATTTTGGGAAATCAACATGATCTTTTTTGTATTTTGTTTTTTTCTATAATTGTTAGCATGAAAATGTTTTGGAAATAGATATTATTTATTTTCATGTATTTAGTCATGAAATTGTGGTCTCTGTGTGGTTTTTTTTTTTTGTTTCTTAAAAAAAACCCCAATGAAACATCAATTAAGCAAGGAAGGTTTTTAATTTAAAAAATAGAAAAAACAAAAAGAAAATTTCTCACTTGAGAGAAAATTTCAAGTCATTGAAGAAAGATGATATAAAAAGTATAAAGCATAAGAAATAAAATTAAACCTGATTTTTACAGTTTTATTATATCAGTTCATGTCAAAGGTTAACAACTGTCCGAACTAAAAAAAATTGTTTTTTAAGTCCAGACTAAAATAAAAATACGAAAAGGTTATGCCTCTATTTTTCAACCAGAAGAAAAATTTTTTTTTATAAATTTGGACCAAAAGGAGATCCTACTCTTTTGCCGTGTATGACATTGAACTGTATCTGGTGTGGAGGCTTAATTTCTTGTACTGTGGAGAGTATGGAGTCACTCTTTCATTGTCATTACTCCCAGGTCCACTCTGACCTAGAGAGGTAGAAATACTTGATAGCACGTAGTCTTGGTGACAATTATTGATGCTCAGAAAATTTTAGTATGTAATGTTATATACCTGGAATGAAGAAGCCATAACACTTGTTCATAAAAATATTCTCTTTTTTACTATGATTGGTTGGTTTCTTTGTTTAATGGCATATCAACCTTTGTAGGTTATTTAATACCAAAGCCATTCTAGAAAAACAGTAGTGGTACTATTCAAACCATCGCTGAGAGGATAAGGGGGTTCATAACTTTCCCAAGGGTATTTGCCTGAAAGTGAACGTAATAGCGCGACTGGAGTTCAAACTCGCTTACTACGTTCCTGTAGTCCATTGCTTTAACCATTACCCCATGAGGGCACCCCCTTATTAATATGAAAGACGAAATGTTCCATGAGAGAGAGAGAGAGATAGATAGATAAACAGGGAACTGCTAAGATTTACATCATGTTGAGAGACATCTCCTGATCGTCTTGCTTCTTTGTGCTTCTCTCACAGGAGACCTATTAGGTTCTCAACCTGGGGGCCATCTGGGCTCACTCTGGACTGATGCCCAAATGGTGTGACTCTGATGACTCTGACTGCTGGGGTTAAAAACTTCCGTCATTATATATTTTTCTGGCACCTACAGATTTCATCTCTGGCAATTCATGTGGCATTTCCACTGTCCCTTGTTTACCTTAAGATACAGCTGGATATCTTGTTTTTTAAATTCACGCTACCCAGCTCGTCGAAAGTCAATATGTAACAGTAGAACATCTGCAAAAAACAAAAAATGTTGTAATATATTAATGTGACCTGCGGGTGTAAATACGGTGGATGTTGTTGACAGATAGATTGATAAGACCGGTGTGATTGCTGAAATGTCATGTCCACAGGTGCTGTGTATCAGAGGATGTTGACAGGATTACATCCGCTCAAGGATAATATCAACAAGGTGAATGCCGAAATGTCACCATGCCCACAGTTGTTATGTTGAAAACAGGTGCATCCAGTGGAAGATATCGGAAAATCACCTGAACGGTGGGCGTGGTTGAATTCGGTGATACTGGCAGATGCATACACCCACAGAACCAGGCTTGGGAAGCAGACAACATAACCAATGGAAAGCAAAGAAGTGAGATGTGGGCATAACCATGGTTAACGAAAACGAAGAATTGCTGCAGGTCATGTGAGAGTTGTAGACTATGTAAGTTCCCGAATTTCAGCTAAAGTCAGTTGTTCACTGGCTCCTCCATCTCCCGACAGCTCCTCTGTGTGCGTGAACTCTCTGCGATTGCTTTCTGCTCCACACAGGTATCATCGCTGAAAAAATATAATCTCATATTTTTATATACATACGTGTTCCTCGTTGTTAATAATGACACAGTGTACTATACAACAATGTATCAAGTGAAACAGCTTTAGTCTATTGACAACTCATGATGAATAAAAAGAAGAAAACAAATTCATATAAATTTGGTTATTTTCCATTTATTTCAGAAGAATTGGCCAAAAAATGGCAGTGGGACCATTCATTAGTGAAAACTTGAGAGACAGTTTAGAATTTTGAGCCAAATCTGTGAAATTTGTTAGAGTCATTTCTTTATTTCATTCAGTGAGTTAAAATTAATATTTTCATATTTGAGAGCCTCCATGAGTCATCAAGGTAGATTCTGCGATCTTGTTTTGTTGAGTGTAGAAAGAGAAGAAATGGTAAAAAAGACTTTTCTCCACATTATCAACCAATTTGCATTGGCGAAAGCAAGGAAGATGCTGTTGTGATTTTCACTTGTACCATAAATTGTTCATTATAAGATTAACAAAATTTACTTGTATTTTTGGAGCTGATTTTATGGTAAAGTTATAAAAAAGATTTTTAGACAATAGTATAATTCTAGTGCTTTCAATGGGTGCTATTTTCTGTAGATACATCACTGTCACTGCATGTGTGTGATAAAAAAAGTAATTTGCATGGTTCCAGTGTAACATATTGACTCTCGACCAAGCCGTCAATCAAGAGATGCACCTGTGTAAATAAGTGGAAGAACAGTGAAACAGGTGCATCCGGTCGAAGATATCGAAATATCACCTTGGCCTGTGGACATGGTTGAATTCAGTGATGATGGCAGATGCGTATGCCCACAGGAAGCAGGTGGGCATGAGACAATTATATAACCAGGTGCCACAGACAGCTTGAGTCAGTTCAAGTTGCAGTTGGAATCAGTTGGGGACAAGATGCCGAATTGAGAGTCAGCGGCAGAGGGCTCTGGGCCCTTGGTGACCCATGGTTGAGCAGCCCTGCCAAAATGAGAAAGAAGTGCTGCTATGGTCAGAAGAACTTTGGATTAATATGTAGCAGTCTGTCCCTGTCTCCAACTCACCTCTCACACACAACCAACATCAACCCTTTCGAGAATAAAGTGTGAGAGGTATATTTTTATAAAGAAGTATGCCCGTTCCTTCATTGAAGTCATTATTGTTGACTATGTTTCCGCATATATTTGTAAACGTCATTATATTATGGATATACAACACTAGGAGAGTGTCAAGAAGCTAATGAAACTGATTTTTTTCCTGGTTGGTAAACCTGATTGAGAAAGAACTAATCAGTATTAACTAATCACCAATCAAAAAACAATGTCACATGGACACGCACTTCCTTAATTCTGTGTTCTGCTTCAAAACATTTTGTAAATTCAATCTCTATGCACTGTAATAGTTAAAAGTAAGTTACCTCCTTTGTACTAGAACTCTTTAGTAATGTGACATCACGAAACAAGAAATAATCCTCTACACCATTCTCTCATACCTCATGGTCTGTACACGTGTACAATATCGATCATGAACCGAACCGTGTTTTCTTTGTTCTAATTTTCACACAATATATTACTCCCACTTTTAATGATGAAGAGATATTATGATAAGTTAACGTGACCTGCAGGGTTGAACACAGCAGATGTTGTCGATGCTCTGCAGGTGTTGTATCGGCGGATGTTGTTGACAGCTTAATCCGGCCGAAGATAATATCAACAAAGTGATTACCAGAATGTCACCATGCTCTGCTGGTGTTGTATCGGCGGATGTTGCTGACAGCTTCATCCGCCAATACAAGAACACCTGCAGAGCATGGTGACATTCCGGTAATCACTCTGATCTTATCAATGTATCTGTCAACAACATGTGCTGTGTTCAACTCTGCAGGTCACGTTAATATATTACAATATTAACTTGTTATCAAAACAATTTATGAGGTTTATTCACAGGAATCCAACCAATAAATTGTAAATCATGATCATAAAAAGCATATTTGTTGACTAGAAGAAATTGTTTTAGTAAGTTTTAATTCTTAGTTGATATATTGTGATTTGAAAATCAGACAAGAAGGGATTTTCAGTGGTCAGGAATTGACCTAAATGTTACAAAATAAAACTATTAAATAATACGAGTGGATCAATAAGTCTTTTATTTGCTGAATTTAATTGGAAATTTCACTATTATGTTCCATTTATGTGATTTATAATATAATGAACGAGCTAAAGTAACCGTCTACTTTGGAGAAAGTCTAAAGATTTGTGTCACAGGAATAACTAGACAAACAGACAAATTTTAAAACATTCTTTTAATTTTCTAAACAAAAATCAACTTTAAAATTATTGCTCTCAATTAAAAGTTTATGCCAAATACTTACGAATATTTTGAGTGAACAGTCTCCTTTTTGTCTGTCTCTTCATCACCCCAAAATGCTTTATGTCACATAAGAACTGATGCTTGGTAGAGAACTAAAATTGGTCTCCATAATTCTGATCTTGTCGTTGACTTTTTGGATGCACTTAACTAAACATTTTGAAATAATTAAAGATTAATCAGCTGAACATGAATGTTACAAGACTGACATGAACTGAATGCTTTCTTCAAGACGACTATTGATTAGCTGAAAAAAATAAATTCTTATTACTTTGATCAATATTGTACACTGATTTATTTAAACTGCTGTCTTCATCTGAAAATCTAATAAGCTTTGTTTAGTCTAGCTGACAGTCCTCAAATTATTTAGAGTATCTGCTGTTTCTAAGTGGTCGCCTATGTAAGTACGGGGAATAACTGCTTAACTTTTGTAATTTAATTGGAGATATCAGAGTTTGATAAACTTTGCTTGGTCTGACAGACAGGCCTCAAATTCTTTATGGTATGTGCTATATGTAAGAATTGGTCTGATCTGCTTAATTTTTGTGACTGTGCAGATGGAAAGTGAAGGTTAATCACATTCCCTTTGTAACAACATTTGTAACACCATTGAACAATGCTTTTTCATCACTAGCAGAAATAATCAAGAACTGTTGGGACATTTTGAGAATAGACTTAAAAGATTTTTTCAAGAACCAGTAATACTAACCTATCGCTGACTAAATAACCTCAGAAAAATGATAAGTACTAATACTATCTTCAACAATAAAGTAATTCATAGGAAACCTAAAATAAAAGTAGAGTTGTCTCCCTTTAGTCAAGGGTGACCCAAAGGCTCCCTTTTTGATAGCTACTACACTAAGGTGTAGGGGAAGGGGCTACTCCTTTCCTTGGATTGCTCCACTTTACCCTTGATCCATACCTTATATCGCTAAGTCTTAAGCAAGGAGGCATCAAGTACCAATTTTTGAGTCTTTGGTATGACTCGACCTGGGATTGGACCCTGGTCGCCCGGGCTATTGGCGGACACTCTAACCATCATGCCAATGTCCGATTTTAAAGTGCAATCTATGCTAGAACTACCTCAAATCAACCAACCCCATCACAAGTTTTATATCTAAAAAGGGTTTCAAAATTTATCATGAATCAAATTGCAGAAAGAAAAAATAGAAAAAAAAAAGGAAGTGTCCTTTGTGGTGTAATGGTTAAAGTGATGGACTGCGAATCGTTGTATGTGAGTTCGTTCTCCAGTCGTGCTATTACATTCACTTTCAGGCAAATACCCTTGGGAAAGGTATGAACCCCCTTATCCTCCCAGCTATGGGTTAAATAGTACCACTACTGTTCTTCTAGGAGAATGGCTTTGGCATTAAATAACCTACAAAGAGTTGATATGCCATTAAACAAAGAAACCAACCAAACCTTGATATGTCACAATCACTTTCAGACTAATACCCTTGGGAAAGGTATGAACCCCCTTATCCTCCCAGCTATGGGTTAAATAAAGAGTTGATATGCCATTAAACAAAGAAACCAAACCAAACCTTGATATGTCACAATCACTTTCAGACTAATACCCTTGGAAAGGTATGAACCCCCTTATCCTCCCAGCTATGGGTTAAAATAGTACCACTACTGTTCTTCTAGGAGAATGGCTTTGGCATTAAATAACCTACAAAGAGTTGATATGCCGTTAAACAAAGAAACCAAACCAAAAAAAAAAAGTTATTTATTTACTGGAATACACATGCTACTAAAAACAATATGTTGGAAAGTCAGGATGACTGTTTGATTTTAGATTAAATAACTACAGGCACAGGATCAAATCAATGGATCAGAACAATCTAAGTTGAACACTAATCCAACACAAATGGCCATGACTTTAACAAAGGATGCAAAATTCACCATGATAGAAAGAATGAAAATTGCCCAGATTGGCTGGAGCTGTAGAATATACTGACTGTATCTCTGCAGAGGGTTAAGACTCCCCATCCACAGAGTGTCTCGGGTATAACACTAAACAATCTGATGGTGAGGCTCCAGTATGCTGGAGCTTTAGGGAATGCGGAGTACCACTTCTTTGTCATCACTTCCAAGTCCACTCTGGCCTGGAGTAGTAGCACCTGATATGGGTCAAATAGAACTATACTGTATACTTATTCTAAACTGAATTGCTTGAAATAGAACTGTTTTGACATCTAAAGTGCATTATATACTAAATTGAATTGCTTGAAATAGAACTGTTTTGACATTTAAACTATGTACTTATGCTAAACTGAATTATTTGAAATGGGACTGTTTTTGTATGGTAAATGGAATTGTTTTTAATAGAACTGATTTTGACATTGAAACTGTTCTTATACTAAACTGAATTGTTTGAAATAGAACTGCTTTGACATTTAACTGTGTGTAAACAGAAACTATTCTTATACTAAACTGAATTGTTTGAATTAGAACTGAATAGCTTGAAATAGTAACGTTTTTGTGACAATTAACTGTACTTACACTAAACTGAATAGTTTGAAATTGAACTGTTTATTTGTATAAAATATATTTTGCATTAAATAACCAACAAAGGTTAATATGCCATTAAACCCAAACAAACAATAATAAAAAGATATAAATATTAAACAATAATTGCAAAAAAAAAAAAAGACAAACATGTGTGATTTGAATTTAATATGAAACTTAATCAGCCAACCTGGAAAGAATAAAAATTTCACAACTATAAATACCAATACAAACAAATAAACCTGACCACAAATCCCTTTGAAGGGGGCTCTGCCCTTTGAAAATTATACAGTGAAAAAAATCCACATAAACAAACACAACTTGAAACACACTCTTTTCAAATCAAAAACACACTAAAGCAAATGCTCTCATAAGAGGAAGGCATATATATATATATATATATATATATATATATATATATATATATATATATGTATCTGATTATGCATATATCATCATCATCATCTTGTGCCATCAGCATGGATATCCCTGAACCTTTCTCCCCACCTCTCCCTATTGTTCATTGCTTCTCGGCAGGTCCTCTTATATATATATATATATATATATATATATATATATATCTTTAAAGAAAAAAAACAAAGACCGGTTATTTTAGGAGTATAAATTTATTTCCATCCTGTTTTTCAGTTTCTGGTGTGAACCAAAAACACAAAGAAAAATTTTTCTTTAAAGAAATATTGCTCTGTAAAAAATTACATTGAGCTCTCTACCAGGAAAATTTAAATGTTCGGCTCTTGAATGATTTTCTTGTCCAGAAGGAATTACTCCAAACTCTGGTTTAACTTGACCGAATAATACATATATATATATATATAGTATATAGTATATATATATATATATATGATTATACATATCTATCTATCTATCTATCTATCTATCACCAACCTGAGATACTTTGATAAGACAACATTTTTCTGACTAATGGATATGTTGCACCAACAGTACTTTATAATATATATATATATATATATATATATATATATATATATATATTATAAATATGATTAAAATTTATGGTTCATAATGGCTTAAATCAGTAAAATAGAGTGGTCTGTGTAGAAGAATGCAGAGCAATATCATGATATTTCATCTATAAAATAAGAAAAAAAAAAGACAGGATAAAATCTCTTATGATTCTTAGTTTCGTGTTCTAGATCTTTGGGTGAGCTTGTATTGACATGTCTGCAGTTTGATTGATAGATAAATAAATAGATAGATATGGACCCACTGAAATAGAAAGAAAGAAAAAATGAAAGAAAGAAAGAAAGAAAGAGCATTTTGGCTAAAATGCTGGACTGTACCCTTGAAGTAAGTGAGTTCAACCTCCAGTCAAACTACTACATTCAACTTTTGGACTAATGCCCCTTGGAAAAGGTATGAGCCCCCTTATCCTCCCAGCTATCGATTGAATAGTATCACTGCTGTTCTTCTATAAGGATGCTTTGGCATTAAATAATCTGCAAAGTTGATATGCCATTAAACAAAGAAACCAAACCAGATAAGCACTGACTGAGAATAATAGATAAAGAGAAAAGTAGATATATATGAACAGATTGATTGACTGACAGATTACAGACACATAGATAAATAGAAAAGACTTAGAGAGATAGATAGAAGTTTTTCTTTAATTCAGTGCTTTAATGGCATATCAACTCTTGAGGGGTTATTTAAAGCCGAATCCTGTTTATACATGTTTTTAAGTGAGGAGTTTGTAGGTAACATTTTAAAAATAGTCAAAGCTTATTTGTTTGCCTACTGTTCAATGGTTTCAAGTACTGCTATCTTATACTAATAATTTAGTCATGAATTATTCAATAGTTAAACAGTTTCTGTTTAACCCATTGTCATAGTACCACTAACAGCTACAACCACTCCGGGTCAGTGTAGACCTGTGCATGATAGAAATGAAAGGGTGCTCCACATTCCCCAAAATCTTCCAGCACTCAAGCCTCACCATTAGATACATTTTAGTGTCACATCTAGGACAACTGTTGGAAGGGGGTCTTACCCCTCTGCAGAGATGTATTCTACAGCCCCAACTAATAGGGCGGATAGATAGATAGATAGATAGATAGATAAGAAAAGTTTAAATTATGATAAAAGAATTCTATGCATTTTTCCCGGGAATATTTTGTGCGTATGTATGTTTTGTAATGATGGAGTATTTATTGTATAGTCGTAAAATTTAAATGAGGCTAGGGGTATTTAGTTTAGGGACCACGCTATTTCACAACTACCGATACGAGTTACATTACGCTACAATATATTGAATAATTACTTAAAAACCAACAATTAACTTAGAAAAACCAACCAATTAAGAGAAGAAGAAGAAGAAGAAGAAGAAGAAATCTTTCGTAAAAACTTTTCTCAGAAAAAAAAAGCAGTGAAATACATCGTATGAATATTTTGCTTTTCATCTGAAACTGTATAGATAATATTCTACAAGAAACACAAATACACACACACACACACACACACACACACACACACACACACAAACAATCTAGTTGCTTCACAAACGACCGGACACGTTTTTTCAATCAACACAGGCACACTTTACATCACACTTGCCTCGGACGGATCTCTCTCAAGCAACGATTGTACCCGGATAATCCAGGATTTCTATTTCGTAAGTTTAAAGGAAGAAAGAAATAGATAAAGAAAAAAGACGTTTTCCTCATGTCCACTAGCTAGTTGGTAAAGATAAGCTCTACCCCCAATGTAACGGGGTTTCAAGTCCTGTAGCAAGCCATGCCCTACCTCCCCTCACAGTCCAACATTTAGCCCGGGAATGGATCAAAGAGGATTCTCCGAATTTTGATTTTGGTGGGTTTGTGGCTGGTGAAAGGGAAGCCTCTGCCATTCTACTTATACAGGAAGCCTGGGAGTTTTGGCCGGGGGTCCCTTCGTTGATGCTGTCTTTAAAGAATTGGACTGTCAAGTAGAATGGTCTTTACCCGGAAAGGCACTTACTTAAACCCGGTGCAGACAGTGGCTATTATCAAGGGTCGAGTACGACGCCTACTCTTAGGCGAGAGAGTAGCTCTCAGTTGTATATGTCGAGCTAGTGGCGTGGCAACATTGGCCCGGAAACTCGCATTGAAAGCTGAAGGAGTCGGGTGGAAAGGAGATTTAGCAGATACCCGAAATAAAACCACACCTGGGTTTCGACTCGTCGAAAAATATGCACTTCTTGTTGGCGGCTTGAGTGTGCACAAATTTGATCTGGCATCGATAATAAGTTTAAAGGAAAATCATATTTGGACGGCCGGTAGGTATAGAAAAGGTAAGAAAATATATTTTCTTAAACAAAAGGTAAAATTTTTTTTCACTCTTACACGTGTCTCTTTGGATGTGGAAATTGAGTTTTCCTTGTGGTTTTTGAACGAATTTGACCTTCAAAATTGTCGGAAATTATTCTTATTTTAGTTACTCCCCATTCCAGCTGTCAATATAGGGGAGTCTATGGAGTTCTCGTATGGGAGAACTACAGAAAACGAGTAATTTACGAGGATTTTGAATGTCCGATATATTCAAAATCCTTACCGTAACTCTAAATTTAAACTCTATCCTAATCTCTAACTTTAAGAAAGTCATTACTTATTTTTGTTATTCTCGTAAAATTCAGCAAAACAACAGTTAACAACGGAAAGTGCACGTCTAATACAAAGCCATTCTATTATCTAAGGAGTTGTGATCCGGTCAGCCTCACACGCACGTAAGAACGCAGATTTCTTGAGGTAGACAGCAGCCGAAGAACTTGGTCAGAGATATGAAAAAAAAAAAGAAAAAAAAAAAATTAACGATGACAATTATTATCTCTAAAATAAAAATAAAAAAATCAAAAGTTCATTTGCGATAGTTTGTGTAGAGAAATTTTTTTTAGAATATCATAATCTATTAAGAGCAAATAAAAACAAGAAAAAACAAAACAAAAAAAGGAAAGAAAAAACAAGAAATGTCTCACATTACTGCTCATGAAAAATTGGATTATCTGATAATCCTGAATGATTTACTCACTTGATTTTTTTTATTTATTTAAGATTTTAAAATAATTAGGAAAACGTTATCGACATTTGGTTAAATCGGAGAGAGGTACAAGGTGTATACGATAAGTTTCCAGACTTTTTTGTATGGGCACTTTTATTGATAGTACACACATGAAACTCTAGTGTCCTTTGAAGTAATCTCCTCCGGCTGCAATGCACTTGTTGTACTGTTCCAACAACTTCTGGAAGGCCCCATGGAAGTCCTCTTTTGTGAGCGTGTCAGTGGCCTTCGTCACAGCCTCTTTCATCTCCTCAATTGTCTCATAACACACAGCCTCTGAGCTTAGGGAATAACCAAAAGTCACAGGGAGCAAGGTCTGGACTGTAGGGAGGCTGAGGAACTGTCTTGATGCCCATCTTGGTCAAATAGTCTGTGACAAGGATGGAGTTGTGGATTGGTGTATTGTCCTGCTGGAAATGCCACTGAGCTGATTTGAAGAGTGCTGGCCTTTTCCCTAGGAATCTCTTCCTGAACTCCCTTAAAACCTCAACATAGTAACCCTAACCCTTTGGCCAATCAACTCTGGTGTAATGACTTCCTTACTCCTCCCACTCCTCTCATCATCCCTCACAGACTCACTGCCTTCCTTGAATCTCTTATGCCACTCAAAAACTGATGCTCGATTCATGCAAGATGCTCGAAAAGCAGTCTGAAGCATTCCATACGTTTCTGTGGCAGCATTTTTTCCAAGTTTAAAACAGAATTTTATTGCATATCATTCTTCTAAAGTGTCCTCATGTCCAGATTGCATTTTTGAAATTCACCATCTGTGACAATCAGGTTTTAGTAGGGTGTATTCCAATTGCTGCTGTAGCTGTTCATTTGAAGCTGAAATCATAAAAATTGGTTAGTCATCACATAAGATGTATAGCAATAACATATTGAATTTTCAAGAGTCTATGACAATTTTAAATGCCTGTACAAAAAAAGTCAGGAAACTTATTGAAGGCAGAAATGGTACATTATGGTAAATCTGAAAAGATGTTCACTGCCTTTCTTTCTTTTTCTGTCTTTTTTCTTTAGACGTTTTCCTCCATTTATATTTATCATTATTTTATTTATTTATTTCCTTAATTTTTTCATGTTTTGAATAAAGAATGAAATATTACAAAATCTGTTGTCAGTGTTGATTTATCCACTTTTCACCTTATTTTTATCACCCCCCGCTATATATATATATATATATATATATATATATATATATATATATATATATAAATCAAATACTTACATTTGCCATTCAGATAAAAGAATGGTTCATTCATTTGCTTTGTTTTTGTTTTTTTATTCATCTGTTAAATCCCAAAATTACATCTTTCACGACCTATAATTTGGCCATCAGCCATATTTCTTCAATCACTTCCTCCCTCAACCAGAAAGATGTATGCATTCCTTAATATGTACCTGTAGTTGGAAGACTTGCTAGCACTTAAAACTTGTACCAATTCATGGTTAATGGAATGAGAACCATCTACCTCATTGGATTAAATAAAGGGTTCGATTCAAAGTTCTGTGTAGGCTCCCAAGTTCAACAGGAAACAACTGAAGAAGGCTGAAACACGCATCAGCTGAAACGTTGTGAATATAATGATGAAGATGAAGACAATAGTCCGATTACTCTTGGTGATAAAACTTTTCAAAGTTTATTGAAATTTAGATAAATAATATATATATATATATATATAAGTTGGCCAACTGTTGTCAAAGTGACTCAAAGGCTCCTATTTTAATAGCTACTACACCGAGTTGTAGGGGAGGGCACTACTCTTTTCCCTGTGTTGCTCCACTTACCCTTGATCAGTACCTTATAATGCTGAGCATTAAGCAAGGAGGCATCAAGTACCATTTTCTGAGTTTTTGGTATGACTTGACTTGGGATTGAACCCCAGTCTCCTGGATCATTGGAGAACACTCTAACCATTATGCATATATATATACATGTAGATAGCAGAAAAACATAATCCAAATTGGTGAATTTATTATGATGTAAAGTTGACGTTGAAATTCACCTTTTTGGATTACATTTTTCTGGTATCTTCATACTGTCGGATTTTGATCCATATTTACTTTCATATATATATTTACCAACCCCTCCACTTGGGTAGGATATGACACAAGGTCAATTTTTAAGTGGAGTTTAACAGGTTTGAATTCAGAGTTTTTCCTTCTCCTAGACTAGTTGCCTCACCAAGGCTGAAGAACCAAGTCTGTCCTACTATTTACCCATAGCTGGAGGGAGAATAATTGGATTCATACCTTTCCCAAGGGTATTAGTGCTATGTGAAATGCAATCAGTTTCGTCCAGGATTTGAACTCATGTAGCCATGTCCATTTCCTACGATGATAACCATTACACCACGGGCACCTTTATATATATATATATAGAGAGAGAGAGAGAGAGAAATAGTTTATTTTGGTAAGTCTGACAAGATGATAAAAATAAGTGGAAAAGTGGATAAATCAAAAACTTACAAGGGGTCTTGTGGTAATATTTCATTCTTCATTAACAAAAGAACTTCATGGAACTAAACATTTTTTGAGTTTTTCAACATTTTAGCAATTGAGGAAATAGATAAAATAATGGTGAAAATGGAAAGAGATATAAAGGGAGGGAAAGGGTCTAAAGACAAGAGGGAGATAAGGAAAGAAAAGGGAGGGAAATAAATATAGGTTTGAGTGATGGTGGTAGGGGATTCTTGGTTTTATATATATATATATATATACACAAGGGTCATTTTAGGGGTTTAGGTGAAATATTGCCTAAAGATTTGATAATAGGAAGTACAGTTTACTGTTGCACCTTTTTCAAGGAAATCAATTCTTATGGGTCCTTTTTTACGTTCCAGAAGTCTGTTCGTATAACCTTTTTATAACTGAATCACACAGAACTCTTTTATACCGAATCAGTGTTTTTCCGCTCCATGGACTGTCTTTTCAAATCAGGCTCATAAAGGCAAACCCCCGTTTAGACTATTTGTAAACATTTTATTTGACTAAGGCATGTTTCTCAGTATATATACAAATTCTTCTGTAAATTTCACATGGTTTGCACTTCTTAGCCACTAAAAATTTGACGATAGAACTCTGTTTAAGTTTGGAATGCTGTGTTTGGTTTGTAGCTATTTTTGCAGAATTAAAATAATTTTTGCTATAAACCAATTCCAAACCTCTATGTATCAAATAAATAAATTATTTATAAATTTAACTTAATGTACCATGATAAATATATATATATTTATTATTGTACATTAAGTTAGATTTATAAATAATTTATTTATTTTAAATTATATTTTTTACAATTTTGCTTAGAAAAAACCCAAATCTTCCTCACCATAAACTTTATTTTAGTGAATGATCATCATTACATTAATGCAGTTTTATTTTTGGTCACAGAGTTTCAATATTGTAGAGTTTGGTAATAGATAATGCCTAATAATGTCTGTTTTATATGATATTCCATAAGAAATTCGAAAATATCCCATTAAATTTAGTTTAGAAGAAAATATTTTTTTATTGTTTGAGTGTACCTATTTATGGGCAATTAGTCTGGCACATGGTCATTAGTTTATGAGGGTATTATTGTATATGTATGGGCATGGTGTTAATAGATAGGTTTCACTTAGCTTAATCTATCTCGGTCTGTTCATATCTGTTTAATTATATATCATCCCAATTTATTCTTATCTATCTATCTATCTATCTTTTTCAATTTGATCTTATCTATCTATCTATCTATCTATCTCATTCTGATCCTATCTATCTATCTATCTTTCTTTTTCAATTTGATCTTATCTATCTATCTATCTATCTATCTCATTCTGATCCTATCTATCTATCTATCTATCTATCTTTCTTTTTCAATTTGATCTTATCTATCTATCTATCTATCTATCTATCTTTTTCAATTTGATCTTATCTATCTATCTATCTCATTCTGATCCTATCTATCTATCTATCTATCTATCTATCTATCTTTTTCAATTTGATCTTATCTATCTATCTATCTATCTCATTCTGATCGTATCTATCTATCTATCTTTCTTTTTCAATTTGATCTTATCTATCTATCTATCTATCTCATTCTGATCCTATCTATCTATCTTTCTTTTTCAATTTGATCTTATCTATCTATCTATCTATCTATCTATCTATCTATCTCATTCTGATCCTATCTATCTATCTATCTATCTATCTATCTATCTTTTTCAATTTGATCTTATCTATCTATCTATCTCATTCTGATCCTATCTATCTATCTATCTATCTTTCTTTTTCAATTTGATCTTATCTATCTATCTATCTCATTCTGATCCTATCTATCTATCTATCTATCTTTCTTTTTCAATTTGATCTTATCTATCTATCTATCTCATTCTGATCCTATCTATCTATCTATCTATCTATCTATCTATCTATCTTTCTTTTTCAATTTGATCTTATCTATCTATCTATCTATCTCATTCTGATCCTATCTATCTATCTATCTATCTATCTTTTTCAATTTGATCTTATCTATCTATCTATCTCATTCTGATCCTATCTATCTATCTATCTATCTTTCTTTTTCAATTTGATCTTATCTATCTATCTATCTATCTATCTATCTATCTATCTATCTATCTATCTCATTCTGATCCTATCTATCTATCTATCTTTCTTTTTCAATTTGATCTTATCTATCTATCTATCTATCTATCTATCTATCTTTCTTTTTCAATTTGATCTTATCTATCTATCTATCTATCTATCTATCTATCTCATTCTGATCCTATCTATCTATCTATCTTTCTTTTTCAATTTGATCTTATCTATCTATCTATCTCATTCTGATCCTATCTATCTATCTATCTATCTTTCTTTTTCAATTTGATCTTATCTATCTATCTATCTATCTCATTCTGATCCTATCTATCTATCTATCTATCTATCTTTCTTTTTCAATTTGATCTTATCTATCTATCTATCTATCTATCTCATTCTGATCCTATCTATCTATCTATCTATCTATCTATCTTTCTTTTTCAATTTGATCTTATCTATCTATCTATCTCATTCTGATCCTATCTATCTATCTATCTATCTATCTATCTATCTATCTATCTATCTATCTATCTTTCTTTTTCAATTTGATCTTATCTATCTATCTATCTATCTCATTCTGATCCTATCTATCTATCTATCTATCTATCTATCTTTTTCAATTTGATCTTATCTATCTATCTATCTCATTCTGATCCTATCTATCTATCTATCTATCTATCTATCTATCTATCTATCTTTCTTTTTCAATTTGATCTTATCTATCTATCTATCTATCTCATTCTGATCCTATCTATCTATCTATCTATCTATCTATCTTTCTTTTTCAATTTGATCTTATCTATCTATCTATCTATCTCATTCTGATCCTATCTATCTATCTATCTATCTATCTATCTATCTATCTATCTATCTATCTTTCTTTTTGAATTTGATCTTATCTATCTATCTATCTATCTATCTCATTCTGATCCTATCTATCTATCTATCTATCTATCTATCTATCTATCTATCTTTTTCAATTTGATCATATCTATCTATCTATCAGAAGAAGAAGATCAATTTATATCATGAAACTAATAGTTATATTCAAAAGCATATGATGATCTTAAAAATTTTTTAAAAATTTATTTGAAAAGTTAAAAAAATTGTTTATAACCATCGGTCTACATTATTCTTTATATATATATATATATATATATATATATAATATTTGCACACACTTACACACACATACACAGAGTATCACACATAACCCTAACATTCTATTCATAAAAACTTTCTTTTCTTCTAAGTCAAAAATATCAGGATTGTATTATTTCAAGTGAAACATTTTACTATGAAAATGGATATTATTTGGCATTATTACATCTCTGAAACTCTTTAACCAAAAATATAAATTCTATAAATATTCATGAGGTGGATACTCATCTTTTGTTTGCTACATTTTCATAATTTTACTTATACGTATACATCATATCTCTTCTTGTATACATATCGGTAATATTTAGTAATGTCAATTTGTATATCAACTAAACTTTGTTCTAACAATCAAAAAGAGTTCTTATTTATGGGCAATTCTTTAAATCAGTGGATATGAAGAATTGTCTTTAAAAATTTCAATCCTGGAGATAAGAATAATCAAAAAAAATCATTGAAGATATCTAAAGGTCAACAAAAGAGAACAAGAGAAGTTATAAAGAAAAAATTCAAGATTATCCCTTACTTTTTATCATTTTATGATCAGGAGGAAAAATATTGGCTATATATACTCCTGAAAATTCATGATTAATCATGAATTTTATTATATATATATATATATATAGTATTTGGTAGATATACAAATTGACATTACATCACACGTAGGGTCGAGTTCTCTAGCGAAGAAGTAATCGTGTTGCCATTAGCGCCTTTGCAAGTCTCTTCGTATTTGAATTGAGATCTCAGCGGCCGTTGAACGGATGTATGTAAACAATCGTAATTGTGATTCATAACCATTTAAAATGTACTTCGTAGCTAATATCTCCTTGTAGCTAAATGGTTAGTAGCTTTGGCTTGGCGTTTGAGTCAACTGGGTTTCGATCTCAGCTACGGGGAGATACTGTCTAGCCACACTGATGAGTTCTGATAGAACGAAACAGATCTATCTGTGGATGACTATATATATATATATATATATATATAAATTTATGAGGTGCATACGATAAGTTTCCAGACTTTTTTCATATGGGCATTTAAAATTGTCGTAGACTCCTGAAATTTCAGTATGTTATTGCTATACATCTTATGTGATGACTGACCAATTTTTATGATTTCAGCTTCAAATGAACAGCTACAGCAGCAATTGGAATACACCCTACTAAAGCCTCATTGTCACAGCTGGTGAATTTCAAAAATGTAATCTGACACTTTAGAAGAATGATATGCAATAAAATTCTGTTTTAAACTTGGAAAAAATGCTGCCACAGAAACGTATGGAATGCTTCAGACTGCTTTTCGAGCATCTTGCATGAATCGAGCATCAGTTTTTGAGTGGCATAAGAGATTCAAGGAAGGCAGTGAGTCTGTGAGGGAATGATGAGAGGTGTGAGAGGAGTAAGAAAGCCAATACACCAGAGTTGATTGGCCAAAGGGTTAGGGTTACTATGTTGAGGTTTTAAGGGAGTTCAGGAAGAGATTCCTAGGGAAAAGGCCAGCACTCTTCAAATCGGGCCAGTGGCATTTCCAGCAGGACAATGCACCAGTCCACAACTCCATCCTTGTCACAGACTATTTGATCAAGATGGGCATCAAGACGGTTCCTCACTCTCCCTATAGTTGAGACCTTGCTCCCTGTGACTTTTGCTTATTCCCTAAGCTCAGAGGCTGTGTGTTATGAGACAATTGAGGAGATGAAAGAGGCTGTGACGAAGATCATTGACACGCTCACAAAAGAGGACTTCCATGGAGCCTTCCAGAAGTTGTTGGAACAGTACAACAAGGAGATTACGTCGAAGGGGACTAGAGTTTCATGTGTGTACTATCAATAAAAGTGCTCATATGAAAAAAGTCTGGAAACTTATCGTATGCACCTCGTATATATATATATATATATATATATATAGATTAATGTAGACCAATGGTTATAATAGCTTAGCAACCTGTCAAGGGTTATTTTATGCCCAGAGGTTAGGGAATTGCATTCATTGTACATTCATATTTACATTTTTTGTGTAGTTTTCTCATCAGAGTTTTGGCAAACAGTTATTCAATATCAAGTATTTATATCCAGTACAAACAACTTGCCACAGTTGTATACTTTCAAGTATTCCTAATAATTAGTAATTATTTTTATTTTGATAATAGTCATTTGTTTGCACACAGTTATATGGTTTCATGTAACTAATAATTATCCTTAGTAAACAATTATAACTTCAAGTAAGTATTCTTAATACAATTGTCAGTTATATAGTATCAAGTATTCCAATGAAATATAAATAATTTTTAAACAGATCTACTTGTTCCATAGATAGTAATCCTAACAGTTACTACCATTCATGTCAGGGCATCTCGGGGGGTGTAAAGGTTAGCAAGCTAGACTAGCAAACCTTCAAAAGTGAGTTTGATTCTCATTGGGTGCCCCATTCATGAGGCCTTGAGCTTAATCTAAGCAAAAAACTTAGTAAATTACTACTACCACTTATGTCAGAGTAAACCTTGAAGTAATGGTAGGAGTACTCCACACTCCCCAGAGCTCCAGACCTCACCGTCAGATGCAAATTCGTGTCATATCTAGGACACATTTTTTTTTGGATGGTTGGTTGGGTTTTATGGCATATCAACCAAATTTATTTTTATGCAAATAATCAGTTCTATTTCAAACAATTCAGTTTAGCATGAGTGCACAGTTTAATTGTCAAAAACATTTCTATTTTAAGCCATTCAATTTACTCAAACAGTCCTAAATCAGCTAATTCAGTTTAGTATGAGTACAGATTTTATTTACACACTGTTGAATGTCAAAACAGTTCTATATTAAACAATTCAGTTTAGTGTAAGTACAGTTTTAATGTCAAAAACAGTTCCATTTCAAACAATTTAGCACCAAATTTAAATGTAAGTACACAGTTAATCTGTCAAAAAAATTTCTATTTCAAGCAATTCAGTTTAGTCAAACAGTTCTAATTCAAGCAATTCAGTTTAGCATAAGTATGGAGTTAGTTCTATTTAACCCATAGATAGGGCCCTATTAGGTGCTACCATTCCAGGCTAGAGTGGACCTGGGAGCAATAGCAATGAAGAGGTGCATCACTGGAGCCTCACCATCAGATTATTTAGTGTCATATCCAGGTTACTCATTGGAGGGTGAGTCTTACCCCTCTGCAGAGGTGCAGTCAGTGTATTCTACAGCCCCAACTGACTGGGCACCTTTTTTTTGGAGTGGGGTGTATTACTCCTCAGCAAGGTATACAGTCAGCATATTCTATATTCCACTGACAGGTCAAAATCATGGGGAATGGCATGATAAATTTTATCCTACTTATTACTGAAAGTACAACAGCATCACACAGGAGTCTAAAAAAGGAATGATACAATGGGAGTCTTTTGTTTAATTGTAAATCATATTACTTGGGTGAGTCAAAGGTTTTTCTACATTTTGGTAATGTGAGGCACATTTTAGTAATGTGAAGCACATTTTGGTAATGTGAGGCACATTTTAGTAATGTGAGGCACAGTTTAGTAACGTGAGGCACATTTTAGTAAAGTGAGGCACATTTTGGTAACGTGAGGCATATTTTAGTAATGTGAGGCACAGTTCGGTAATGTGAGGGACAGTTTGGTAACGTGAGGCACATTTTAGTAAAGTGAGGCACATTTTGGTAATGTGAGGCACATTTTGGTAATGTGAGGCACAGTTCGGTAACGTGAGGCACATTTTGGTAACGTGGGGCACATTTTAGTAATGTGAGGCACAGTTTGGTAATGTGAGGCACATTTTAGTAAAGTGGTATCTCTGCATGTGTTTTATACCTGAAATTCAAATGGCATTTCCACTGTCTTTTGTTTACCTTAAGACATAGCTGCACATCCTGTTTTTGAAATCAAAACTAACTGGCCTCTCAAAAGTCAAAATGTAATATATATTTTTGCTGATGTTGTGATGGTGACATGCTGAACACGCCAGATATTCTCTGACCACTACTTGCTAGATTTAATTCTAAGGCTTAGAATACGGTCTTAGAATCCACAGTTTAGGCCTATCTGATCTTACCATATCATTGATGTTCTTGTAATTTGAGCAAAATTTCTCCAACCATCTGGTTAACGTTCTGTTCCTTCACCATTCACACAAAAAATGATTTTGGACGCTTCACAGTTGTTAAGCATAAATTCCCAAAATTAGACTATGTTACACTTTCATCTCTGTGGTTTTTAAATCAAACACAGAGTGAAGCAATAAAACAATATGTCAGCACACCAACTAACATAGCACTACCCAACCACAGCGGGTACCTCACATGGCTTGAACTGCGTTGATCACTTGATATACATGCTGGAAAGTAGCATGTATGAAAATATTGCAAAACTTTTGACTCACCCTAGTATTATAGAAAAAGTCATGTATAAGTTCTACCAAAATATTGCAAAACTTTTGACTCACCCTAGTATTATAGAAAAAGCCATGTGTAAGTACTACCAAAATATTGCAAAACTTTTGACTCACCCTAGTATTATAGAAAAAGCCATGTATAAGTACTACCAAAATATTGCAAAACTTTTGACTCACCCTAGTATTATAGAAAAAGCCATGTGTAAGTACTACCAAAATATTGCAAAACTTTTGACTCACCCTAGTATTATAGAAAAAGCCATGTGTAAGTACTACCAAAATATTGCAAAACTTTTGACTCACCCTAGTATTATAGAAAAAGCCATGTGTAAGTACTACCAAAATATTGCAAAACTTTTGACTCACCCTAGTATTATAGAAAAAGCCATGTGTAAGTACTACCAAAATATTGCAAAACTTTTGACTCACCCTAGTATTATAGAAAAAGCCATGTATAAGTACTACCAAAATATTGCAAAACTTTTGACTCACCCAAGTATTTGAATTTATAAAATGATCTTAGATATGTCACAATAATAATGTTGTGAGGCTGCCTCATTAAAATATCAGTTTGACATAAAAACAAAACAAGTCACCCATTAGTCAGTTATAATAACAACCCATTTTATTTCTGGCTATTAAAGCAATCTTTCTTAATGTCAAAACATATTTTTCTTTAGGTGCTTACATTTTTTGTGTTTGTGAAACGTCAAGAGTGTAAGACAAGGCACCTCAAATGATGAGGCTCCAGTTTTGTAGCTCTGAGGAGTGTGGAGAAATGCTGTTAGAATTCTTGTCACCATTTTCATCTTTTGTTAAAAGAATCCAGTGTTGGTAATCCAAAAGACATGTCTTTAGGGAAGTGTGGAGTACCCCTTCATTATCATTACTCTCAGGCCCTCTCAGATCCGGAGTGGTAATACCTGTTAGGGTCCCATTGTGGGGTCAAATGGATCTATTTAAAATTATTTGTATTTGATAGGACTGTGTGCCAAAAAAACCTTTTAAGAAAATTATACAAAAAATGTACATATGAACTTACAATGAATGTGATTCCTTAACCTGAAGGCATAAAATAACCCTGATTACCATAACCCTAGATGGGTTGATATGCAATTAAAAAAAGGACTTCAAAGTCCAAATTCACAAAGGTTTGCTTACTTTGGTACACAGACAACAATTTGCAAATGATAACAGCTGTTCCTAAATGGTCACTCATCTAAGTAGTAAATAGGGTTATCCTTGCTTAACTTAGTAATGTCTGAACTTACAACTAAGTAAAAAATGTAATGATACTTTCAAAAGCTAAAAAAAGATAACATGATATTTATTAACTTAGATTATTATGATATAACACTTAGAGTGGAAAATTGTATAGCATCAGTTTTTGAAGTTGGGTGGACCTACCTACTTAAAAGATTCTGGCTATTGCCTTGTTTCAAACACTGGTACAATGATTTCAATTCTGTATTATTTTTAATATTGATAATTTGTATCCAATTACATCATTTCAAGTTTATTTAATTCGTGGTGATAAGAAGTTCAGTTCCTTTTCTAAGGGTTTTAGTCTGAAAGTGAATGCAACAGAGTTTGAACTAGCCTACTTCAAGGCTACAGTCAAGTACTCTAGTGGGACTTCTCAACCCACCTTAGTTTCAGGTAACAATTTTCTTTTCACACAGTTTTATGGTTTCAAGTATTTCTTTCTAATACAAATAATTTGTACACAATTATACACAATTATATGGTTTCAAGTATTCCTATCTAATACAAATAATTTGTACACAATTATACACAATTATATGGTTTCAAGTATTCCTATCTAATACAAATAATTTGTACACAATTATATGGTTTCAAGTATTCTTATCTTATACAAATCATTGTATTTGTTGTGCGCCCCACCTAAATCATGA
The DNA here is from genome assembly GCA_963585895.1 of Sepioteuthis lessoniana. NCBI lineage: Eukaryota > Metazoa > Mollusca > Cephalopoda > Myopsida > Loliginidae > Sepioteuthis > Sepioteuthis lessoniana. The sequence continues at coordinate 76,229 of CAUZXS010001236.1, read as the reverse complement.
GTGTGGCACAAGGCCTTTTTTAAGGTGGGTTCAGGTGCAGGGCCATTGTCCGAACATGCTCAGCATTCCTAAAAATGCCTCAGGCTCAGTCAACATTCCTCTAAAAAGAGGCACTCCAGGTGCCAGGCAATAAACCTAGCCCCTCTAAGGAAGATTAGAGCCTGAGGAGATGACTTCCAGAGGCTTGAAGAGAGATGGTGTTAGCACACGTGACATGAATGACAGCTTCCCAGTATCCATGTCAGGTGGGTGGCCTTGACCAACATGAATAAGACCATACAACCAAGCTACACAAATAGATCCGTGTAATGAGAAACACAGCCGGCATGTGACTCGATTCGTGAGTCTCGTTCTAATACAAATCATCATCATCATTAAATCATGCTGATAGCACCGAGCCTTGTGACTCTCTCTCTCCCTAATTCATTCTTATCATTCATCACTTCTGGAAGGTTATCTAGGTGGCATCCAGTGTCCCCACAGAGCTGATGTATGTAAGTCTTTCCAGGTTGGCAAGCACTGGCATGTCCATTTGGAGTCTTACAAGCTTGTCCTTATTTTCCAGGAGTGCCCAGCTTGTCGTGATCATTTTACTTGGATGGTTTGTGAGATGGGAGGCAAGTGGCCATTCAGCAGCTGCTTCCAGGATTTGTTCAAAAAAGCATGTAGCATTCTTGTGTATGAGTGCATAGTTATATGGTTTCTAGTATTCCTATCTAATACAAATAATTTTCTTACAGTTATATGCTTTTAAGTATTCCAATCTAATACAAATAATTTGCACACTGTTGTATGGTATCAAGTATTCCTATCTAATACAAATAATTTGCACACAGTTAAATGGTTTCAAGTATTCCTATCTAATACAAATAATCTTCATAGGTATATGGTTTCAAGTATTCCTATCTAATACAAGTAATCTTCATAGGTATATGGTTTCAAGTATTCCTATCTAATACAAGTAATCTTCATAGGTATATGGTTTCTAGTATTTCTATCTAATACAAATAATTTTCATACAGTTATATGCTTTTAAGTATTCCTATCTAATACAAATAATTTGCACACTGTTGTATGGTATCAAGTATTCCTATCTAATACAAATAATTTGCACACAGTTAAATGGTTTCAAGTATTCCTATCTAATACAAATAATTTGAACACAGTTAAATGGTTTCAAGTATTCCTGTCTAATACAAATAATTTTTATACAGTTATATGGTTTCTGATATTCCTGTCTAATACTAATAATTTACAAACAGATAAATCTGACTTATTGGTAGGATCTTAACAGGTTCTGTCACTCCAGGTTAGAGTGAACCTGGGGGTAATGGCAATGAAAAGGTATTCCATACTTTCTATACAAATGTGTTCACTGTGACCCAGAGTGGTATTAACTTAAAATCCTGTCAGGGGTCAAATAAATCTACTTAAAAATCATTTGTATTTGATATGACGGTGTGCAAAAAAACTTCCTAAGAAACAAAATACGTGGAAAATATAAATATGTAAATACAATGAATGTGATTCCCTAACCTCTGGGTATAAAACAACCATAGATGGGTTGACATGCCATAAATCAATCTATCAATCAGACAACTGTGTGAAAACTACATAAGAATACTAAATATCACCATACTAGATGTCTGTAAAACTACACAAAAAATATAGACGTACAATGAACCCATTTCCTTAACGTCTAGGCATCCAATAACCCTATATCGGTTGACATGCCATTCAAATCAATCAATTAATTAATCATACCATGACATGCATATTATTGGTATGAAAATATTTGATGATATATAACTGTAAATCCTTTGTATTTAGAATAGTTACTAAAATGTTTACTAAGGATTGTAATTACTTACTTGAAACCATATAACTGTGCACCAACAAATGACTATTACTAAATAGAAATCATCATCATCATCATCATCATGTCGTGCTGGTAGCACGGATATCCCTGACCCTCTCTCGCCACTTTTCCCTATCGTTCATCGCCTCTGGCAGGTCTTCTGGACTACATCCCATATCCTCACATAGCTGCTGAATGTATGTTCGTGCTGGTTGTCCTGCTTTTGCTCGGCCATATGTGGGGGTCCATAAGAGTACATCACTTATGAGTTTGTCCCTGCTTCTCCAGCAGTGTCCTGCATGTCTGGTTCACCTAACTTGAATAGTTTTCATGATAGGAGGCAGGTGGCCGAAGTACTTGAAAACATAATTCTTAGTATTAGATAGGAATACTTGAAACCATTCAACTGTGTGCAAATTGATTGTTTCACCAAAAACATTTTGTTCAAAAAATATCTACTCTGATTGGGTTCTTTCACCTTGGTCAGGTAATCAATCTAGGAGAAGGAAAACTTTGAATTCAAATCTGCCATGCCGCCCTTAAAAATTGATCTTGTGTCCCATCCTGCTCATGGTGGAGGGGTTTGGTAAATACATACTCTGACTTAGTAGTCAGTACTGAATTCAAACCAGCTGTATTTCACTTAAAAATTGATTGTGTATTCCATCCTGCTTATAGTGGAGGTTTTAGGTAAATACATACTCTGACTTTGCAGTACTGAATTCAAACCAGCTGTACTCCTCTTAAAAATTGATATTGTGTCCCATCCTACTCGTAATTGAGGGTTTAGGTAAATACATACTCTGACTTTGCAGTCAGCACTGAATTCAAACCAGCTGTACTTCACTTAAAAATTGGTTGTGTATCCCATCCTACTCATAATGGTGGGTTTGGGGAAATACATACTCTGACTTAGTGTTGGGGACCAGTAAAAGGTCCGGAAGAAAGACATGAACTTGGGATTACGTGAAACAAGTATATTAAATGAAAGTATAAATACAGCATAGGTAAAAGAGTGTTGAACATCAGTCTGACTGCCAAAGTGTTAGGCTGGAGTTAACTTAACACCGAGATGAATATTCTCCCGGGACTGGCAAATACACCCAACCAAGACGAAACACTACTGCATAGTTTGGAATGAGCAGCTGCAGGCATAGGCCTCTATGTCAATACACACAAAACGGAATATATGTGCTATAATCAAATGGATGACATCTCCACTCTAGACGGAACCCCTCTTAAACTAATAGACAAATTCACTTACCTAGGAAGCAGCGTCGCATCAACAGAAAAGGACATTGACACGAGGTTAACGAAAGCATGGACAGCTATCAATAGGCTATCGATTATATGGAAATCAGACCTAACCAATAAAATGAAATGCAGTTTCTTCCAGGCAGCGGTCGCATCGATACTGCTATATGGATGCACTACATGGACTCTAACAAAACGGCTGGAGAAGAAGCTAGACGGCAATTACACAAGAATGCTGCAAGCAATCTTGAACAAGTCCTGGCGGCAACACCCCACAAGACACCAGTTGTATGGCCAGCTGCTTCCTATCATGAAAACTATTCAAGTTAGATGAACCAGACATGCAGGACACTGCTGGAGAAGCAGGGACGAACTCATAAGTGATGTACTCTTATGGACCCCCACACATAGCCGTGCAAAAGCAGGATGACAAGCACGAACATACATTCAGCAACTATGTGAGGATACGGGATGTTGTCCAGAAGACCTGCCTGAGGCGATGAACTATAGGGAAAAGTGGCGAGAGAGGGTCAGGGATATCTGTGCTACCAGCACGACATGATGATGATGATGATGATTCAGAGTAATAGGAAGAGTGCATTATCATCCGTAACACTTAGCAGTACTGAATTCAAACCAGCTGTACTCTACTTAAAATTCATCTTGTGTTGCATCCAGTTTGTTTGGCTTAGTTTCTTTGTTTAATGGCATATTAACCTTTGTTAGGTTATTTAATGCCAAAGCCATTCTCCTAGAAGAACAGTAGTAGTACTATTTAACCAATAGCTAGGAGGATAAGGGGGTTCATACCTTTCCCAAGGGTATTTGTCCGAAAGTGAACGTAGTATATTCTTTTAATGGAAAAGGGGTTGGGTAAATATATTTTCTGTAATTATCATTTAATAGTGACCTCTCCAGGGAAGTTACTCATCTGCTATATGAAAAAAGATAAGAATCTTACAGCCTTTTTATTTGATTCTGCCATTGCTTTTTGTGAATAGAATCATTTTGAAGGACAGGTATTATTTGACAGGTATACTTGTGCTAATTTAATTTCTATTGCGTCTAAACTGTTATAATACAAAGCAGAACTTATATTTGAGAAACATTGTGTGGAATGTTAAAAATCCTTTGATTGGAGCTTAAACAATAACCTGTATAGACACGTCATATGATTATCTTGGCTTGAGGTTTCAATGACAACATTGTTGTTGTTTGTAATCTACCTTCTTTTTATGATTGAAGGTCTCACAATAACAAACAGGGAAAAAAACAAAACAAAGCTGAACACATTTATTGGTGACCCTCTGTTTGACTGAACATTCAAAACAATCATCATCATCATCATCATCATCATCATCATCATCAACATCAAGGCATGCTCTAAACATGGATTTCCTTGACTCTCTCTCTCACCATCTGTCCCTATTGATCATCATTCTTGGAAAGTCCTCTAGGCCAGTCCTTCTCAAACTATCTGATGTGGTGTACCAGGAGGATACCATATTTGTGCCATATAATTGTTCATATATGATAATGTAAGACTGGAAACTTGCCATGAACCAGCCGTTGATGACTTGCGGACCAGCACTGGTATGCATACCACTGCTTTGAGTAATGCTGCTCCAGATGGCATCCAGTGTTTGCACAGAGCTGATGAATATGTTTTTGTCTGGGCAGTCAACATTGGTGTGTCCATGTGTAGTTGTCCATAAGAGAATGTAGCTTATGAGTTTACTCTTAGTTTTCTAGCAGTGTCCAACCTATCTTGCTCATCTTATTTGGATAGTTTGTAAGATGGGAAGTAAGTGGCCATACAGCTACTGTTTTATAGGATTCTACTTCCAGTATTTATTATAAACACCATGCAACTTCTAGCTTTTTCTCCAGGCATTTAATTAGCATCCAAGTGGTGCAACCATGCAGTTGTACTGACACGGCAACAAACTTGGAAAAATCCCATTTTATTTTCTCAGATCAGATTTCTATATAATCAATAACCTGTCAATAGCCTTTCCTCTGTGTGTGTTGACAGTAGATGAGATATTGCTACCAAGGTAAAAGAACTAGTCTCCTAATTTCAGTGGCCTAATATTTAATGAGAGAACACATAAATAAAATTACTATATACTGTAATATCAGGGCTTCTCAAGATCTATACTTGATACACATCCCTTGTAAGAAAATTTAATTTCTATTCACCCCTAAATGAATTAATTGAATATTGCTGATATTTTTTTCTTAGTCGCACAGGATGCCACGATGAGAAGGGTTGATTTTTTAGATATTTGCAGAAACAAGATTAAAATTTTTACAAAATGCATAAAAAATCATTATAAATGGAATATTGAATTATTTAATAACACCCACACTAACAAATATCTGGCAATAATGAAATTGATTTAACAAAGTGAAAATCTGGATTTCTTTGATCAAAATAAGATTTTTCATTAATGATAATTTGATTTTGATTCTATTCAATAAAAATTTGTTACCATGGATACGAATTAAAATTTCAGGGATTCTATTTTAATTTTTCATTATTTTTCCTTCTTTTTTAAATCTATATTTTCATGCTTCTTATTAAATAACCTTAATCTCATAAATTGTTGATAAGAAATCTTATTTCAGAATTCATTTTTTTTAGACGATGGTCATTCACTAAATGAGGAGATTTTTTTGAAAAAACCGAAAGAAATTTTTTTCCATAAAAACTGCTGAAAATTGTTTTATAGCAAACATTATTTTAATCTTGTAAAAATATTTGTTTAGAGGCTATTCAAAATGTTAGCAAATTAAGCAGAGTATTCCAGACTTGAACAGAGGTCTGTCATCAAATTTGTGGTCGCTGAGAAGCATAAACCATGTGATGTGTACAGAAAAACATGTTTTAGTCAAAAAAAAAATTAATGGTTTAAACATAGGTTTGTTATTACAAATCCAAGTTGAGGGAGTAGAAAAACACTGACTCTCTGGTAAAAGAAGTTCTGGGTGCAACAGTCAGTAAAGGAGATCATGTTGATAGTCTTCTAGAACCTGAAAGGAACCATGACGGTTAATTTCCTTGGAAAAGGTGCAACTATAAACAGTGATCCTTATTGCCAACTCTTTTGACATTATTTTCCTTTATTTATTGAAAGACCCTTGTGAAATTATTTGTTTAAAATATCATCATCATCATGACATGAGGCTAGCACGGATATCCCTGACCCTCTTTCTCCACGTCTCCCTATCATCCATTGCCTTCGGCTGGTCTTCGGGGTTACATCCCGTATCGTCACATAGCTGCTGTATGAATGTTCGAGGTGGTCGTCCTGCTTTTGATTGGCCATATGCGGGGGTCCATAGGACCACATCACTTACGATCTCGTCTTTGCTTCTCCAGCAGTGTCCGGCATGTCTGGTCCGTCTAGCTTGTATAGTTTTCGTGATAGGTGGTAGGTGGCCGTACAGTTGGCACTGTGTGGGGTGTTGCTGCCAGGACCTGTTCAATATTGCTCGCAACATTCTTGTATAATTGCCGTCGAGCTTCTTCTCCAACCGTTTAGTCAGCGTCCAAGTAGTGCATCCATACAGCAGTATCAACATGACCGCCGCCTGGAAGAAACTGCATTTCATTTTATTGGTCAGGTTTGATTTCCAAATGAACGAAAGCCTATCGATAGCTGTCCATGCCTTCGTTAGCCGTGTGTCGATGTCTTTTTCGGTTGATAAGACGCTGCTTCCTAGGTAGGTGAATTTGTCAACCTGTTTCAGGGAGGTTCCGTCTAGTGTGGAGATGTCGCCTTTCTGATTAAAGCACATAAATTCAGTTTTCTGTGCATTGACATGGAGTCCAATGCCTGCAGCGGCTCGTTCCAAACTATGCAGTAGTGTTTCGGCTTGGTTGGGTGTATTGGCCAGTAGCGCTGTTTATAGATATTTTTATATGTGTCATTAAGGATTATAAAAAGATGTAAATCTTTTCAGTCAAAGCTGAAAGTTCCTTTAAATAACTTGTTTTCAATGGGTTGTATGTGAATAACGAATCATGAGTGGTTATCTATCAGGAATTCTGCTTGGTGTATGAAAATCTGGCATTTAATCTATATGATCCAGCAATCTTTGTTTTCTTCTTGTAAATTCAACCACTATGGAACCCTATACTTTTATTTACCATGCCAAAATTATAAGGGTCTATATGGGCCCCTTTGAGAAACATGGCTGTATATTTTCATGTATTATGTATATCATGTATATATAATTTTTTGCTTCCTAGATATTCCCATACCTAGGCTATTGATCATATGGAAATTAGACCTGACTGATAAAATGAAATGCAGTTTCTTCCAGGCAGCGGTCGTATCGATACTGCTGTATGGATGCACTACTTGGACGCTAACAAAATGGCTGGAGAAGAAGCTAGACAGCAATAACACAAGAATGTTGTGAGCAATATTCAACAAGTCCTGGCGGCAACACTCCACAAGGCACCAACTATACAGCCACCTGCCTCCCATCATGAAAACTATCGAGGTTAGATGAACCAGACATGCAGGACACTGCTGGAGAAGCAAGGACAAGCTCATAAGTGATGTACTCCTATGGACCCCCACATATGGCCGGGCAAAAGCAGGATGACCAGCTCAAACATACATACAGCAGCTATGTGAAGATACAGGATGTAGCCCTGAAGACCTGCCAGAGGCGATGAATGATTGGGAGAAGTGGGGAGAGAGGGTCAGGGATATCCGTGCTAGTGGCACAACATGATGATGATGATGATGTATACATTATGTAAGTAAAATTATATTACTATGACTCCTTGATGCAATGAGGGCTGCATCATCTACAAATAAGAAGTCATGAATGATATTTATTTTTATGAGAGTTTTAGCTTTGAGTCATTAGTAATTAAAGAGAAAAAAAAAGGTAAGGTAGTAACGAATAAGCAAATGACACTTCTCCCCACCTCCGTCAAACAGTTGAGTGACCAAATGTATATAAATTCTCTTAAAAGCTGAAAAATTATACTAGAGAGACCATTTTGAAATAATTTAGGAAAGAAGGAGCACATCCACTCCAAGACAAGCCCAAAAGCTGGTTTGTAGTATATCGTCCTTTACTAAACTGTCATTTAAAAAGCATATATGATTTTATTTAATTTTTTCATGGTAAAATCAGTGCTGTATACTGTGTCTTAAATAGAAGAACAATTAAACTGTAAACCCCAAATTTAAACCATGTCGAAAGCTACGGCTATTGGAACCAAAAACACAATGGTAAAAAAAGAGTCAAAAAGAATTGGAGACATGAAACAATCCTGTTTTGCGTCATATGAATCATTGAAAAAAAATCTGAAAATTTGCCATCGAATAGAACTGTATTTTTCATCCCATCATAAAATAAGATAATGATACCAAGCATTTTCTTAAAAATGTCAAATTTCTTATAGACCTACCGGAAAGTATTATAGCAAATATTGACAAAGCCTTTTCTCAATGTATTTTCAAAGTAAATATCATTTCTAACGCATTTTTATGCAAAAAATTTTGAATACTTTTTTATTGTAAAAATCATCTCTAATGCATTTTTATAGTAAAAATCATTTCCAATGCCTTTTTATAGTAAAAATCATTTCCAATGCATTTTTATAGTAAAAGTCATTTCTAAAGCATTTTTATTGGAAAAATTATTTCCAAAGTATTTTTATTTCAAAAATCATCTCCAATATCTTTTTATTGTAAAAACAATTTCCAATGCATTTTAATTGTAAAAATCATTTTCAATGCCTTTTTATTATAAAATCATTTCCAATGCATTTGTTATAGTAAAAATCATTTCCAATGCATTTTTATAGTAAAAATCATTTCCAATACATTTGTTATAGTAAAAATCATTTCCAATGCCTTTTTATTATAAAATCATTTCCAATGCATTTTTATAGTAAAAATCATTTCCAATGCATTTGTTATAGTAAAAATCATTTCCAATGCATTTTTATAGTAAAAATCATTTCCAATGCATTTTTATAGTAAAAATCATTTCCAATGCATTTTTATAGTAAAAATCATTTCCAATGCCTTTTTATAGTAAAAATCATTTCCAATGCATTTTTATAGTAAAAATCATTTCCAATGCATTTTTATAATAAAAATCATTTCCAATGCCTTTTTATAATAAAAATCATTTCCAATGCATTTTTATAATAAAAATCATTTCCAATGCATTTTTATAATAAAAATCATTTCCAATGCATTTTTATAGTAAAAATCATTTCCAATGCCTTTTTATAGTAAAAATCATTTCCAATGCATTTTTATAGTAAAAATCATTTCCAATGCCTTTTTATTGTAAAAATCATTTCAGATGAATTTTTATTGTAACAATCATTGGCCAATGTATTTTTTATGATAAAAGTCATTTCCAATGCATTTTGACCAGGGCATTTTTATTGTAAAAATTGTTTCTGAACAATAATAGAGCCCCTTTGTAAATTTGTTATGCTTGATTGCTGATCATTCATCATTCTTGTATTAACCTTTTCTATTGGCTGAAATGCTTTGGTTGACTGGATCTGCGTAGTCAATAACTCATGAAAAACTGTTGCTAGGTCGTAAGTAGAAGGTGATTCTAGGCTGCATTTTTTTTCTTGATGAATATATATATATATATATATACACATATATATATATATAAAGAAAAAATGGTTTCTCTGATGGAGCAGCCAGCTGAAATAAATTCGTAATAACCAAATGATGGTTTGTTGATTTATTTTCAATCATATATATATATATATATATATATGGTGGGGGGAGATTTTCATTGCTATGACTATTTTTACCAACATATTAGACTCTTTTTTCTTTCTTTATAAGACTATATACATATTTAATACAATCAATTATTTGTGCATTTATTTCAGCTTTTTCATATGCATCTATCTCACTCGTTTCAGATCTATCTATCTATCTATCTATCTATCTATCTATCTATCTATCTATCTATCTATCTATCTATCTCATTCTGTTCATATCTATCTATCTATCTATCTATCTATCTTTTTCTTTCTTTCTTTCTTTCTCTCTAAAGAAATATCTTTTGATAGAAATATTTATCTCTGTATAGAAATATCTATCTATCTATCTATCTATCTATCTATCTATCTATCTCATTCTGTTCATATCTATCTATCTATCTCATTCTGTCCATATCTATCTATCTATCTATCTATCTATCTATCTATCTATCTATCTATCTATCTATCTATCAGTCTCAGTCTTTTCTTATCTTTTGCCTCTCTCTCAGTCCCAGTTTACTTATCTCTTTCTCTCTCACACCCTTTCTTCTAACCCATTTTCCTATAAATACTATACCTCAATTAATATCTAAGTCAGCATATTCTTATCTCATGTGATTATCGAATATCAGTACACCTTTGTTGGAATTAATAGTTTGATGATAACAATGCAGATAATATACATTCCTATTCTTTTTATATATCCATAACAGATATGAAAATAAACTGACATGGAGATAAAGTCTTTCAAGGATTATAAATGTGTTGACATTATAAAAAATTACAATATCATTACAGCCTAGTTTTTAAAGCTGCCATCTTTGAATTTATATTATGCTTTTTAGTTTTGTGGCAGTTATTCGCCATACTCATCAACATGAATATTATTGTTCTAAATTAATTACTTTCTCCATGACAGCAAATTAGAATTAAAATAAATAGTTTTATAAACAAATAGGCTAATTAAGATTTATTCAACTAAAGGAACTTATCTATATTACATAAGGGTTGTAAGATGGTTATTATCAAAAATAAAAGCTGTAGAATCACTTTTAATAAAGTCTAGGATAATTATTTGGGAATTATTCATTCATATTTCATACTAGTGGCAAGATAGTTATTATCAAAAATAAAGGCTGCAGAATCTGTGTAAATACCTGCCGGCCGACCCCCACTATCTCAACCAACCAAACTACTCATGGCCATCAGAATCATCTTGTGGTTTTTCTCATCTCTGGCCGGGGGTATTTCACATTCTTTACGGACACGCAAAACACAACCGAGAGGGTGGAAGAAAAGAACAAACAAACAAACAAACATGGGCTTGGATTAGCTCCAAGTGTAAGAGGGGGAAGTCTGTGACACTTTTTCTGTATTCTGTGAGCTAACGTGAGCATATACTCAAGCAAAAACTCTCACAAAGCCACTAGCAATGCTGACTTATCTTCTTGCTTTGGTTAACTCAGCATATGTAGGTCAACAGGTCCTAGCAGCTGCCTTTTTGACTTCTGTTGACTGGTCTCCTCTCTGCCCGACTCTCATCTCCCTGACTGACCTATTCTGTCTACTGAACTCAAGTAGCTTAGTTCCCTTCCTATGATGACAAATGTTACTCTTCAAGAGACTCCTATTCTTATTTAAAGGAACCCATATTACAAGCAGATTGTAAGATGGTCATTATAGAAAATAATGGATGTAGAGTTGCTAATATTAATTATTTATATATATGGACATTTTTATATGCCTTATGTACACTGGTATGATGGTTAGCGTGTTCGCCAATGGCCTGGGAGACCTAGGTTCAATCCCAGGTCGAGTCATACCAAAGACTCAAAAAATAGTACTTGATGCCTCCTTGCTTAACACTCAGCAATATAAGGTAGAGATCAAGGGTAAAGTGTCCTTCATGACCTCAATAAAAGCATCAATATTGCAAAATTTTTTAACTTAGCTAAGTATTCATATAAATTCTTTAAAAACTTTGGTTTTCGAAAAAAATTTTAGACCAGGTGACCATTAAGATGAGGTTAATTTTCTCTTTTTAGTGACTTGACACATTTCGATGACTGAGAGAGTCTAAGCACAGAGGGAGAGAGCTAGAGAGATATCTTCCTTCTGTAAAGAATTCTGAAAGAGTGGGTAATTGTTAGGAATTGTATACTCCTTTTCGGGAGACCGGGGTTCAATCCCAAGTTGAGTCATACCAAAGACATAAAAAATGGTACTTGATGCCGCCTTGCTTAAGACTCCGCATTATAAGGTAAGGATCAAGGGTAAAGTATATCAAACCAGGGAAAGGAGCAGTGCTCTCCCCTACACCTCAGTGTAATAACTATTGAAAAGGGAGCCTTTGGGTCACCCTCGACTAAGGTCGCCAACTTTTACAATAAGGGATGGCCAGTAAGAAATAGAGGGTGAGAGAGATCCCACGTAAAAACCAGTTGGTGCTGTATCTCTGATTATGTATTTACCGAACCTCTCTCCAATGAGCAGGATATAACTCTAGGTCAATTTTTAAGTAGAGTACTATAGGCCCATTGGCATAATGGTGAGAGCGTTTGCCAATGGTTCAAGAGACCTAGGTTCAATCCCAGGTTGAGTCATACCAAAGACTCAAAATATAGTACTTGACGCCTCCTTGCTTATAAAGTATAGATCAAGGGTAAGTGGAGCAATCCAAGGGAAGGAGTAGTGCTCTCCCCTACACTTTGGTGTAGTAGCTATTTAAAAGGTATCCTTTGTTTCACTCTCGACTACTGTTGGTTTAAATTCAGAGTTTTCTTTTTCCTTGACTAGTTGTAATATCAAGGCTAAAAAACCCAGTCTGCCTTATTATTATATACCCATAAGTGGGGAGAGAACAGAAAGATTCATACCTTTCCCTACAGCATTAGTGCAAAATGAAATGCAAACAGCCCCATTGAGGATTTGAACTCATTTTGCTTTGGATTTCCTTGTTTGGATTTACTCAACCCCTCCACCATAAGTAGGATATAACACAAGGTCAATTTTTAAGTGGAATACAGCTAGTTTGAATTCAATGTTTTCCTTCTTGACTGATTATCCTACCAAGGCTAAAGAACCCAATCTACCCTACTATTTACCCATAGCTAAAGGTAGAACAGATGGATTTATACCTTCCTCAAGGACATTTGTGCAAAAAGGAATGCAAACAGCCTGATCCAGGGCTTGATCTCAGATCCCCAATTCCATTTCCTTTGGTGATAACTGTTATTCTACGCCTCTGTCAAAGTTTCAATATGTACAAAGTTTGTCTTCTTTTGTTGACCACATCAGGAAGCAGAAATTGTTGGTCCATGAAACTGACCTTAAGTATTTGGGTTATCATCTCACTGGGTCCAAAAACAATTGACTGATAGACAAATCACTTTATGCAATGACTGTTATGCTAATCATGTATCCTTGTATAGATTTTAAACTTTTCCTGATAAGGCTAAAATTCCGGAAAGTTTCTTTGAAATCAAGTCTAAAATGGCAGAGCCTTTGCTGTACAGAAGAACAAATGAAATTCTTGGTTGGTTGGCTTAAGTTTTATGACATACCAACTCTTATGGGTTATTTAATACTGTAGAAGGCAACGGAACAACAATAGTAGCAACTTACTGGAGGTCCGGTTCATGCAGACGTAATCTGTGGAATCCCAGCAATATGGACACCAGCTTGAGCTGGGCTGGGGGCTGGTATTTATGCACAAGCGGGACTAATCGGACGATTCAGCCAATCGCAGCCCAAGGAATGGATTGGCCCATATGCACACTGGAATCTGCCAGTGCGGCATAAATAGTCCTCCTCTTTCTTGAGAGGGAGCTGCTAGTCTTTGAAAAGTTGATCATTCAGCTGGACTTCGACTAGGACTCTATTCAAAGATTCAACAGATACCATATCATATTTTTATATATACATGATTTGTAAGTGAAGTGTTTGTAGATTTATTTTTAAACAAATTGTTAGAGATAAATGCCGGGAGAGTCCCCATAGCGTAATGGCAAAAATGCTGAACTGCAGCCTTAAAGTACTAATTGGTGGAGAGTCCCCATAGCGTAATGGCAAAAGTTGCTTGACGGCAACCAGAAAATACGTGAATTCAAACTTCAGTGGTGCTATTATGTCTACTTTTAGACTAATTCCCAAGGGAAAGGTATGAATGCTCATATCTGCTTCCAGTTCTCAATTTAATAGAATCACTGCTGTTCTTCTACAATGATAGCTATGGTATTAAATAACCCACATTGGTTGATATGTCTTTAAACACTTGGTCATTTGTTTGCACACTCTTAAATGGTTTCAGTATTCCCATCTAACACTAATAATTCTATTTAAATAGTTTCATTTGACTCTTAGATGGAACCCTACCAATATTATTATCTAATACTAATAGTTATATGGTTTCAAGTAATTATTTCTTTTCAATAATAGTTATTTGTTTGCACAAAGTTATGTGGTTTCCAATAACTGGTAATGATAATAATCTTTTGTAAACAATCATATCTTCAAGTAATTATTCTTAATACAAATCATTTACAGTTATATCATATCAAGTATTTCTATTCAATACTAATAATTTTCAAACAATTCTATTTGATCCTTAGATGGAACTCTTGCAGATACAACTACTCTGAATCAAAGTTGACCTGGGAGTAATGGCAATGAAAGGGTACTTCACATTCCCCTAAGCTTCAGAACTGGAGGCTTACCATCAGATGCTGTTTATTGTCATACCTAGGAAACTCATTGCAAGGGTCTTACCATTCTGCAATGGTGCTGTTGGTGTTTTCTGTAGTCTCAGCTGACTGGTCATGAATATTTAGGGAATTATTATCATATTTACCAACCCCTCCGCTTGGGCAGGATATGACACAAGGTCAATTTTTAAACGGAGTTTAACAGGTTTGAATTCAGAGTTTTCCTTCTCCTAGACTACTTGCCTCACCAAGGCTGAAGAACTCAGTCTTCCCTACTATTTAGCCATAGCTGGAGGGAGAATAATTGGATTCATACCTTTCCCAAGGGTATTAGTACTATGCAATCAGTATCGTCCAGGATTTGAACTCGTGTCACCATGTCCATTTCCTATGACGATAACCATTACACCACGGGCACCTCCAGTGAATTATTGTAAGATCTTATAGCTATGGTTAATAATTCATATTCTCCATAGTCATCGACAGTTTTCTTCAAGCAATTAAGATAAATATTATCATACAGAATTAATTACTTTCTCCATGACAGCAGATTAATAAAGACTATTTTATAAACTGAGACTCTAATTAAAAATTGCTTTAATTATCAAACAGGTCTCATCATAGCCTTTAATCAATGAAAAATGATTACTGAAAATTATTACTTTTGAATGGTATGAATAAAGAATTTGTGAGGCAATATTCAGTTTAACCTAGGTCCATCAAGATTCAGCCTCTTTCTGTGGAGGAATATATAACAGAAAGGTGGAACGGGTTACCTTCACGTTATATTTAAAGGAAAATAAATGAACGAGATATCGAAAGGTTTTCAAGAAGGTTTAATGGCAGCCAGAATAAAGGGTACCTTTATGCTGCAAGTCTTGTTGGAGGGAAGAAATATCTATCGAGTTGAGAAAGAAGCATAGCAGCTAAATGTCTGAGCAGAATGTGGGTCGCTGTAGACATGGCAAATATTAAGTTGTTGATTTTAGAACAGGAGTGAATGTTCAGCCGTTGACGTGTGGTCCTGGTTGCTATGGGAGAGAAGTAATCGCTGTCTCCTTAAAGGTTGTCCAGGAATGAAGTAGCTGAATTATCAGAGACGGAATTTATTTGTCTAATTCATTTTCAACTGGGAAGCCACTGGGTCTCGAAGTGTACACCCAAGGGTCCATGAATTAGACAGCTCTCCTCATGGTGGTGAGTTGCTACTGGTAACGGAGCGGACAGAAATATGTCCGTCCTGTCTGGAGGATTTTGAGGAAGAGGTAGTTTGATGGGCTTTCACCGAATTCGATATACCCGGGTAAGTCATCTGGGCCGAATAGGATTCGTCATCCCCATTGAATGAAAATATATGACGAGACCAACGGTTAAAATAATTTACGCGCCAAACATATGAAGTTCTTTCTACTACAAATTTATAAGAAGATAAATATTAAAATGGCTGCTTCTATGTCATCAAATCCCAGCCAGCTATAAATCATTTGTTGATAATTTTAAGTCATCTTCCTCATCCCAAATAAGGTAGTTGATCAAAGACTTTTGTTAAAAGGGAAAGGAAGTTGGCTTGTCGAAATAAAACAAATCAAATCGTTTATAGGACTGTCAAGTCAGAAGTTTATTTTTGAACAAACATTCTGTTACAATATATAAAATTCCAAAATCATGTCGGCCATATTTAAATGATGTTCCTGTTGGAGAGAAGTCTTTAGTAATGTTGGGTTGGGTTGGGTTGGGTTGAGTTGGGCTGGTTGACTTGTTGATTTTATGGCATGCTAACTCTTGTTGAATTATTTCATATCAAAGTCAGTTCAACAGTCATGGTCTCCAGTTATATACGATACAAAAATATATCTTCACATTTATTTTAAACAGCAAAACACTTTATAATCTCTCACAGACCTATTTTGTCCATAGATTGGACTCTAACAGGTACTGCCCCTCTGGGTCAGACTGGATGGGGGAGTAATGGTAATAAGGGAGTGACAAAGCTCCCGAACTGGAGCCTTACTCCTAAATTCTAGGCATAAAATACCCTGAGACAAGTTGACATGACATTAAAATCAATCAATCTCTTTCTCTTCCCCACTAACTATTGGGACAGGCAAGTAAAAATTTGTTGTGATATCAAGCGACTGATGAGAAAACCAAAGGAGGTGGATTTATCCTTTTTGTGTTGGTGGGGAATACTGAAAATAAAAATAAATATCATAAAATGATTTATTAAATCAAGTAAATATAGAATTATCTGCCCTTGCATATTGGAACTTTTCATTTTCTTTCATGTGACTAAAAGACATAAATAGTGGTGTTAATGGGATATATATATATATATATATATATATATATATAGTACCTAAATAAGGCAGAAACTACCTACCTAGGTTTAACTTAGCGCATCTTCAGGATAATTCTGACTCAGCTCAGTGTACTTGTTTTACTTAGTGTAGTGAGCAATTTTAGTCATTTGGTTAGGTAACTCTGTGTTTTTTCTTTTGGCTAGATATTGCAGTGTTGTTGATTATTTTTAAGCAGTACAGGTGCTTTTAGTATTTTCTTTTTTTATTAATTTTTTTTCCAAATGTCAGTTTGGAATATATTGTGGCACTAAGTGGGTGCATTCGTTTCTGTGGATGTGGGTATGAGTGAGTGCCAGTCAGAGGATTTCTTTGTCTGTTTTTGCGCGAAACCCACACAAAGGGCTTGCGCGCGAGATTTCTCTCGAGACTGGAAGAAGACGAGGGAAGGCAAGGTCCTAGACCAGTCAACAGAAGAAGGCAGTCAACAGAAGTCTGTGAGAGGCAACAGTCAGAGAAAGGCAGCCGCCAAGTGAGGAGCAAGGACCTGTGAACCCTGAGGCCGGGTTAGCCAACGTGAGAGGATGAGTCAGGGTTCCTGGTGGCTGTGTGGGAATTTCGCTCGGATACATGTTCGCGATAGCTCACAGAAAACCAAAGAAAAGTGTCACAAACTTCTCCCTTCTTGCGCTTGGAGCTAATCTAAGCCCGTATTTGTTCTTCTTTTCTTCTACCCTCTCGGTTCTGTATGTTGTGTCTTGTGTGTTTGTAAAGCAATGTGAAATGCCCTTGGCCGGAGATGAGAGAAACCACTTGACGATTGGATGGCCATGAGCTGGTTTAGGAGGTTGAAATAGTGGGGATCGGCCAGCGGGTATTGTGTCACAATATTCTTTATTTACAAATTGCATGGTCTGCTTTTTTTTTATGTCTTCAGAGTTATAGAAATATTAATAAAAACAAAAATAAAATAATATATATATATATATATATATAATATTTTGGGAAGGTACCTGTGGTGTAATGCTTATCGTTGTAGGAAATGGACACGGCGACACGAGTTCAAATCCTGGACGAGACTGATGGCATTTCACATCGTACTAATACCCTTGGGAAAGGTATGAATCCAATTATTCTCCCTCCAGCTATGGGTAAATAGTAGGACAGATTAGGTTCTTCAGCCTTGGTGAGGCAAGTAGTCTAGGAGAAGGAAAACTCTGAATTCAAACCTGTTAAACTCTGCTTAAAAATTGACCTTGTGTCATATCCTGCCCGAGCGGAGGGGTTGGTAAATTGGATAAATTCCTTAGTTGATTTTTTTATGTCAATATCTACTAAACCTTTCTTTTCTTTTCTCTCTCTGTCTCTCTCACACACACACTCTCTACCTCTCTCTCTCTCTCTCTCTATATATATATATATATAAGGTATTCTTAAATCCAGTAAATTCGGAGTAGGGAACAATTCCGTCAGGACAAATAAATTATTCAAATTTCGAATATTCAAATATTCCTTGTAAAGAGCTCAATGTAAATAGATTCAAAGAGCAAATGATATTATTTCAAGAAAAAAAAACCAACAATATTCAGTCACATTAGGATAATAAATTTATTTCTATCCTGTTAAGAGCATTGATATGATTCAAAGACTCTAAAACGATTTTTAACAGAACTTCATCAGATCCAATAGTAAAATAAAATAAATTACAACCAGATAGGAGGGATAGTCAAAGGAAGGAAGGAGAGGAAGAAAAGAAATCCATTTCAGCTATGTATAGCCTTTACCCATGCAAGGTTAGTTCCAGTCCTTATATGCTAAGCCCTTTCATTGCCCTATTGGCATGGCTTAGAATAATACACTGATTGTATCTCCTGCAGAATATAATATTCCCCCCAAAAAGGAGGGTCCTGAGTATAACACTAAACTACATCTGATGGTGAGGCTCCAGTTCTGGGGCTCTAAGGAGTGTTGAGTACCTCTTTATAGCCATTATTCCCAGGTACACTCTGATTTGGAGTAGAGGTACATCTTAGGGTTCCATTTAAAAGTCAAATAGATTTGTTTCAAAACTATCGATGTTATAACTGTAAATTATTTGTATTAAGAATAATTAGTGTTCGCCAATGGTCTGGGAGACCAGGTTCCAATTCCAGGTCGAGTCATACCAAAGACTCAAAAATAGTACTTGATACCCCCTTGCTTAACACTCAGCATTATAAGGTAAGGATCAAGGGTAAAGTAGAGCAATTCAGGGAATGGAGTAGCGCCCTCCCCTACACCTCGGTGTTGTAGCTATTGAAAAGGGAGCCTTCGGGTTACCCTCGATTAAAGTCGCCAACTTTACTTACTTATTGATAATTGTTTACTAAGGATTTTTATTATTTGAAACCACATTGCTGTGTGCAAATAAATGACTATTATTAAATAGAAATAATTACTTGAAACCATATAATAGTTAGTATTAGATAAGAATACTTGAAACCATATTAGTGTGTGCAAGTTATTTGTATTAGATATAATAAATATAGTAAATATAAATTTACAATTAATGCAATTCTCTTACTGATTAGTATAAATAACCCCAGATGGATTGAGATGCCGTTAAATCGATCACCCTACAGCTCCGCTGTAAACTGAATCAATATTCAAGTTAAACGTTTCCCATTTTGTTTATCATGAGGCATCTGCTGACCAGCTCCTTAGGTGGTGTAATGGTTAGCAAGCTAGACAAGCAAACCTTCATGAGTGGGTTCGAGTTTCATTGGGTGCCCCATTCATGTACCCTTGTGCCTCATCTAAGTAAAACGCTTTGTAAATTACAACCAGGCAACTTTTCATAAAATCCAATCTAATTTTTTATTCTCATACAACAATATCACCTCATAATCTGCCTCCATTGTGAGTCACAGCTTTCGCTTTTTATCACTTACAGTAATTGGAGGTGCCCGCGGTGTAGTCGTTATTGTCGTAGGAAATGGACACGGCGACACGAGTTCAAATCCTGGACGAGACTGATAGCCTTTCACATAGCACTAATACCCTTGGGGAAGGTATGAATCCAATTATTCTCCCTCCAGCTATGGGTAAATAGAAGGACAGACTAGGTTCTTCAGCCTTGGTTAGGCAACTAGTCTAGGAGAAGGAAAACTCTGAATTCAAACCTGTTAAACTCCGCTTAAAAATTGACCTTGTGTCATATCCTGCCCGAGCGGAGGGGTTGGTAAATAGTATCACTTACAGTAATCGGACTATTGTCTTCATCTTTTTTTTACCTTAGCTCATATCACAATTTTTTTTTTTTCATCAAGCTTTTTTTATTATTGGTTCCCATATCGTATTCATCTCTATACTTGATCTGTTTAACTGATCACTGTAACCCAACATATATGCTGCTGATGGTTCTCCCTTTTCTTTCCATACATAGTCTGCCCTACCCAACTTTTCGACCTCATCTCGACATATTGCTCTTCAATGTTCTTTTGGCCTTTTAGAGAGCGGCATGTATCACTTTTGAATTCTTTATCATAACTGTATGGAATGAAGTACACACAGTTCTTGGTTATGCTGTATTCTATTGGAAGCTTGACATGGAAAAGTTATTTAAAGAGTCATGCCATACTTAAATATTGTCCTGATATCATATGTACTACATAACTTTTGAAGGTTTTATAGTAGGCCTTTCACATAGAGCTGACAGTCTGTGGTGAATTTTCGGGTATTGTTCTCTGTTGTCCGATCCAGATTTCTTTGAGCTGATGTTATGCTCTCTGGGTAGTTGTTGCAATGGCGGTTGTGTCTTAAACTAATTTCTTCTTCATATGCGTCTCTGTCACTACTAATGGCTTTTGCTCGCTGTTATAGGCAATGAACGATCCCTTTCTTTACATTATATGGATGGTGGGAGTATAAGTTGAGGTACTGTCCGGTGAAGGTTGGCTTTCAATGCATAGATTACTTGAATCCTTGCACCGTGCGAGTTACGAGGATCATTAAGTAAGTTTCCAGACTTTTTTCGTATGGGCACTTTTAATGATAGTACACACATGAAACTCTATTTCCCTTCAAAGTAATCTCCTCTGGCTGCAATGCACTTGTTGTACTGTTCCAACAACTTCTGGAAGGCCCCACGGAAGTCCTCTTCTATGAGCGTGTCAATGACCTTCGTCACTGCCTCTTTCATCTCCTCAATTGTCTCATAACGACAGCCTCTGAGCTTAGGGAATAACCAAAAGTCACAGGGACCAAGGTCTGGACTATAGGGACGGTGAGGAACTGTCTTGATGCCCATCTTGGTCAAATAGTCTGTGACAAAGATGGAGTTGTGGACTGGTGCATTGTCTTGGTGGAAATGCAAGATGGTCAAAAAGCAGTCTGAAGCATTCCATACGTTTCTGTGGCATTTTTTTCCAAGTTTAAAACAGAATTTTATTGCATATCGTTCTTCTAAAGTGTCAGATTGCATTTTTGAAATTCATCAGCTGTGATAATCAGGCTTTAGTAGGGTGTATTCGAATTCCTGCTGTAGCTGTTGATTTGAACCTGAAATCATGAAAATTGGTCAGTCATCTCATAAGATGTATAGCAATAACATACTGAATTTGTAAGAGTCTACGACAATTTCAAATGTCTGTACAAAAATGTCTGGAAACTTATTGAATTAACCACGTATCAATACATCTAGGAAGGATAATCTGTTGTTTTGATCTTTGTGCCATTGTGAACTGTATAGATGGTCTGATTGATTGTGTTCAAGTGATCCAGTAGTGTTTGAACGTCTTCCTAATGAAGTCAAAGAATGAGGGTATCATTTACGTACTCCTGTGAACAGGCTTACAACATCTAGAATTGCCATTTAGCTGGAATGAATGGAAGCATTACTGATGTTTTCCACAAAGTGAACCAAGTTTTTGACGTATAATGAGGATTTACCCGCTAGTGGAGTGACTATCTCCCCAAGGAAACGGCTCAATAGGGGACATGCTGAACGCCTGTTGCTGACGATTGGTCTTAGTAGAATATTATCTTCTTGAATCTTAGGAAGGCTATATATGTAAATTAACTTGTTGTGATGTTGGGTTAGCTGTCTGTACTTCATTTGTGGTATGAGATCTTTGTTTTTACTAAGAATCTGTGACAGCTTCCTTTCCATCTTCAAAAAGTAAAAAAAAAAAAAAATTGCGATATGAGCTAAGGTAAAAAACCGTAATTAATAGTAGTGGGTAGTATAGGTTGATGGAGTTCACGTGATCTAGTAGTATTTGAATGTCTTCCTGATTAAGTCAAAGAATGAGGGTATAATCTAACCCTATCTACTTCTGTGGATTAAGTTTCTAAGTCCTAAAAATTCAATTTGAATTGTCCAACAGGACACATGGTGCAACGGATATTGGTTTGGTTGAAAAGTGATTCTGATTAAAATCATGAGTAAGTTGCAGGTTCAATCCTGACTATAGGTAACTAACAAGGGATACTTAGTATAGCTTAGCACTTATACCCAGTCATGGTTAACGGAATTAGAACTATCTACTCCTGTGGATTAAATAAAGAATTTGGTTAGAAGTTCTGTGAGGGCTCTTGAGTTTGACAAGGAACTCCTGCTGAAGGACACATCAGCCGAAATTACTGTAAATGATAAAATTTATCAAGCTCCATCTCCAACATTTAGACAAATAACAGCTTTCACTGTTTGTAAGGTTGACCCTAAAAGATCTGTATCCATCAAACTATTTTGGGGATTACAAAAAATATGGGGAATAAGAAGGTTTGTTGGTTATTTATTTTGTTTTTTAGGTTATTGTAATGATCGTTGTTATAGGTCGTCGATTGTGGGTTAATTGCTGAGTTCTATGGGAATGATTTAGAGGTTTTGGTATCTGACTTCTTTGTTCTTCTTCTTACCCTATTAA
This sequence comes from Sepioteuthis lessoniana, assembly GCA_963585895.1. Lineage (NCBI taxonomy): Eukaryota > Metazoa > Mollusca > Cephalopoda > Myopsida > Loliginidae > Sepioteuthis > Sepioteuthis lessoniana. The sequence goes on along the minus strand of CAUZXS010001236.1, from coordinate 53,433 downwards.
TTTATTGGTTTCTTTGTCTGTGGAAGGCTGCAAGAGAATTCAAGGAAGGAAGGAAAGAGACGAAGATACCTTTTAAATTCCAGCTTTACTTTTGGGTTTAATGACCATTCTGTGGGCGTGTGAAATTTTTTCCTGAAGCCTGTTGAAGTAGTCGCATCTCCCAGACAAGGCGTTAGAATATATTCGAGTCGTTTTCGGTGGGTGGTGAGTTTAAGGTCGAAGGTTATGTCCAGTAGGTGTTTTTCAGTGAAGTAAGTTTTTGGTGGTAAAAGTTTGCTTTTCGTCGTTTTGTCCAGTGATATTTTCAGTAAGGCATTTTTTTGCAAAGGTGACTTGCAAGCAACAGACATGGCTAAGTGTCGGGCCCTAGGAACTGAAATCAGCATGTGCTTTCACTATCAGCAGCCGAGAAAAAAGGGTCTTTTCAGTACCGGCAGAATCGCTCTACAATGCTTGGAAGCCTCTTCTTTAGGGATGTTCCATTCTTGCTTCATGTCAGAGGGGAACGGCAACATTTTTAAAAATTTATTTCATTTCATCTTCTTTCTTTTCTTTTCTAGAACCCACAATATATTTTGTTTATTCGTTCAACTTCATTGTATCGAGCGTCCTTTGACACAGCTGATGTTCTGCAGAAAAATTGTAATTGATTTGATATTGTTTCTTTGTACGGAATAGATATACAAGAAAAATCACGTCGGATTAAAAACAATATTCTTTATTCCCAGAGCAATCTTATAAGAATGAAGATTCTATCAAAGACGTATTCCTTAGTTGTTGCAGGAGTGGAAGAAATATACCTGAGTGTGAAAAAATAAGCTTCGGGCATTGTATAATGTGTACTGTTCTACGGTGTCATGTTCAATGCGACCCGATGATTGTTTGGGACGAAAATGTCCCTGTCTCGGAGCACTAGAGTCACGTCTCTTTCAAGTAAGTAAGAGTGAGACTTTTGTGCGCTCTAATTATATACTGCTTTGATAATGACATCTCGTGGTCATTATCAGGCAATCCCACTGTACTTTGCCCAGTTGGCTGGGGCTGTAGAATACACCGACTGCACCTCTGCAGAGGGGTAAGACCCCCCCACAACGAGTGTCCTAGATGTGACACTAAACAATCTGATGGTGAGGTTCCAGCAGTGCTGGAGCTTTGGGGAATGCGGAGTACCCCTTCATTGCCATCGCTCCCAAGTCCACTCTGGCTCGGTGTGGTAGTACCTGATAGGGCCCTATCTATGGGTTAAATAGAACTAACAGCATACTTAAGCTAAACTGAATTGTTTGAGTAAACTGAATTGCTTGAAATAGAAATGTTTTTGACAATTAAACTGTATTTACACTTAACTGAATTGTTACATATAACTGCTTGAATAGTTAAACTGAATTGTTTTAAATAGAACTGATTATTTACATAAAAATGGATTTGGCGTTAAATGATCGACAAAGGTTGATATGTCATAAAACCCAACAAACCAAACCCACAGTACTAACGAACCTAATAAAGAAATAGTTAAAATTTACATTAATTATTCACTGACAGGTAACTATTTAAAATATAAGTTTAAAAATTACAGGTAAAGTAGTACAAACACACACACGCACGCGTATATGTAGCAGAAAGAATTTCTTATTTTTGTTTGGTGCGTAATTTAATTCGACCGTTAGGGTCGACGCATAATTTTACCCGATCAGGATGACTTATCCTATTCATCCCGACAGCACAAATTGGGGAATGCCACCAAAACACTTTCTCTTTCTCAGAATCTCTTCGTTCAGGACAAACGTCTTTCTGTCTGCTCTTCAATGGCAGCATCAGCATCACACCGCCATGAGGAAAGCCGTCTAATTTATGGACCCCTTGCGTTTATTCTCTTTGACCAAGGGTTCCCAATTGAATATGAATTAGATGAACTCAATACGCCACACACAGGAACAACTTTTAGTCGCCTCCAGTATTGGCTATGTCGACTGCGATGCAAAATTCTGCTCCGACACCTAGCTACTTCATCTCTGGACAACATTTTCTGGAGACATTCACGCTTCTCCCCGAAACAACCAAAACCACAAACTCATGGTGATTATAACGTACCGGTCCTTAACCAGAAACACGACTTTTGCAACGCTTATGGCGACATACCTCACTCACATTCAACAATGCTTTAACCTAACGATGCACTAGTCGCTCAGGCATTTAGCTGCTAAAATGCTTTCTCAAATCTATAACAACTTCATTTCGTTTCCTTACTTCTTTCCTTCCTACGAGACTTGCAGCATAAACGTAAACCCTCTTTTCCATGCTGCCATTAAAACCGTCATAAAAACCTTACAGCATGTTCGTCTTCTTCGTACTTTTTTCTCTCCTTTATTTACCTTTAAAACTTAGCGAGGAAGTAACCAAACACACACATGCATGTTACAACATTTCCACGCTAAAAAAATAATGACAACATTTCTTCACTAAACATACAAACACACAGATACGCATTTGCGCGCGCACAAACAGAAATGTATAAACACACACACAAACACACTCACACAAACACCTACACCCACACGTATACAAACACACACATATGCACTTGCGTGTGTACACCCGTACATATAAACACACACACATAGAAATGGGAACACACACATTCTCTCACGCACACACACACACACAAACACTTATACGCATATAAACACACATCTACGTGCATATAGACGCATATACACATTGCTACATATAGGATTTCATATATATTTACTAAGTTTAATTAAGTCTGGCACAAGGACACAGTAATTTGGTATCCTGCGAGAAGCGAATTCGCAATAGTATTAAAAATTTGCTGGACAAGCTCATTAACCATTTGTTCTGAATGAAGAGCTCTGATTATCTTTTAAACTTAACTTTGTCTGACATACAGCCATATCATTGGGGCGTTTATCTAGGATCAAGATCGAACCCTCCAACCTGGCGAATAATTGTTCACGCTTCTTAAATTCTTCAAAATGTTTGAGTAGCAAAGCTGGAAGACAGAGAATGACCAAAACTGTGATGATGACGTAGATGTATGAAAGGCAATAGTTAGCAAAACTCATCAATATATGGAAGACCATAAACGTATAAATGTCTTATTCGTTCTAAACTTTTTTTTCAGCCTTCTTAATTCAATGAATTTTATTTTTTTCTATGTGTATAGGCAGTGAAAGATGCCAGAATTGTCGGTGGGTATTCCATGAAAATTGAAGTGGAATGTCGAAATATGGAAGAGGCCACGGAAGCTGCCAGTGCTGGTTGTGATATAGTCCTTTTAGATAACCTTACTGCAGAGGTAAAAACATCAAAATTTTTATTTTTATTCCCATTTGGAATGTAAAAATATGAAATTAAAGAATGCCTTTGTAAAAGTGTAATATATTCAACCATTTTTTGAAAGTACAAACAATATCTGAAGGATGCCATTATATATATATATATATATATATATAGGGAAAAATTTTAAAACAGAGTTGTCTAAAATTGATAAATTTATTAACGATGTAAATTCGACACTATAACATTTCGGTGTAGGTATACCATCATCAGGATTTTAAAAAGGTGACATCAAGCGTGGAAGAGCAATGATGGATTAAGCACTTGATGTTACATTTTTAAAATCCTAAAGATGGTATACCTATACCGAAACGTCACAGCATTGATATATTCATCAATTTTGGATAAGTATATTTTTCAATTTTTCTCCTTACACTCGGATTCTTTTCCATTAGTTACTTATATATATATATATATATATATATATATATATATATATATATATATGCAAATATAAAAGACAGCTTACTGTCTGTCTTTCCAGTAGAATAGAGCTCTTTATATGAACTAGGGTGAGTCAAAGGTTTTGCAAGATGTCGGTAATGTGAGGCAGAATTCAGCAATTCTGGATGCTTTTACCAAGGTTGTGAAGGTGATAATCCAGATTGAAATGTGAGATGCCAAACTCGCCTGATACTCTCCAAATGCTACTCACCAGACTTGCGTCTATGGTTTGGAGAACGCATGGATTTAGACCTAACTGATCTTGCCTGATCATTAAAGTTCTTGTAACCCAAGTGAAATTTCTTCAGCCATCAGGTTACTGCAGTGAGATTAACGAAATAATGGTTGACAATATTTCTCATTCATAAGCCTGATTAAACACACCAGCTGCTGAACCAAGAGAGCTAGGAAAGGCTTATGTATATGAAATATTGTTAATGATCAATTTCGACAATATTAAATTTTTTTAGTTTGTTAAAGTACAGAAGCAAAGAGGATGTGAGCTCAAATCTCCCTGAGATCTTATGTTTTATTTACTTCTGATCTCCTGTGGTCCGTACTTCTGAGTCAGTAATTTGCAGAAACCCAAATTCAACCCTCAACTCATCTCTTACTTTATAGAAATACTATTAAAGAATTCCTTTATCAATGCAAATAATTAGTCCTCTGCAGAATAAATATCAAAACCACACTGCTCAAACCTAAAAACAAATGGAAATTATCATAAATAATAAATCATAGAAAAAAATTATTACAAATAATAGATTATAGAAAAAAATAAAACTATTACAAATAATAATTTATAGAAAAAAAATTAATATAAATAATAAATCATAGAAAAAAATAAAATTATCATAAATAATAAATTATAGAAAAAAGTAAAATTATTATAAATAATAAATTATAGAAAAATAACTAAATTATTACAAATAATAAATTATTGAAAAAAATTATCATAAATGATAAATTATAGAAAAAAATTGTCATAAATAATAAATTATAGAAAAAATTAAATTATTACAAATTATAAATTATAGAAAAAAATAAGATTATTATAAATAATAAATTATAGAAAAAAATAAGATTATTATAAATAATGAATTATAGAAAAAAAATTGTTATAGATAATAAATTATAGAAAAAAAAATGAAATTATCATAAATAATACATTATAGAAAAAAAATTGAATTATTATAAATAATAAATTATAGGAAAAAAAAATTTGTTTGATACTTTTAAAAATATTTTAACCTAGAAAGATTTTCTTATAATGAAAACTCAATCTATAGTCAATTGAACATCTATCTTTTTTTTTTAAATGCATCAAAAGTTAATTGAACTGCGCTGACACTTTTTTGTTTGTTTGATAAAATTTTCTTCTATCAATCTATTTATTCGTCCAAATTTCGGTGAAGATTCATGCTTGTCTCAAAATTTGGATCCATCTCAGCTTTGATATATTTGGCATTATTATCTGAACCAGATCTGATTTTTCCCTTGTTATTCTCTCGGAAATATTTTCTATTTCTTCCTTTTCTTTTTCTTCTGTTACATGTACCTATTGATGTTAAATTCCAAGAAGATCTTCATAACTTAGATCTTTTAAATGTGAATCCAACAATACACTGACATCCGAATACATATCAAAGCCAATCATAGTCATTGCACCGAAGACTTTTTGATGGGATTAATAAAACCGTCATGGTACTATTTACCAACCCCTCCGCTCGGGCAGGACATGACACAAGGTCAATTTTTAAGCGGAGTTTAACAGGTTTGAATTCAGAGTTTTCCTTCTCCTAGACTAGTTGCCTCAACAAGGCTGAAGAACCTAGTCCGTCCTACTATTTACCCATAGCTGGAGGGAGAATAAGGGGGTTCATACCTTTCCCAAGTGTGCATAATAGCGCGACTGGAGTACGAACTCGCGTACTACGATTCCGCAGTTCATCGCTTTAACCATTACACCACGAGGACACGTCATGGTGATGCGTATAATTAGTGTCTGTATTACATCACATCTTTCAATATGCGGTTATTAAATTTTAATCCTTGTGACGTAATAGTGAATACACGAGACTGTGACCTGAATGTGCGTTCGAACTCCAGTCATGTTATTACGTTCCTTGGGAAAGGCATGAAACTGCTTATCTTCTAGCCACAGGTTAAATAGTATCATTGCTGTTCTACAAGAAGGGCTTTGGCATTAAATAACCCACAAGTTTGATATGCCATAAAACAAAAGAAACTGGTAACTGGTAGAAATTGTAACCCGCACATTGCAGAGAATGGTCAGAATATTTTTTATGCTGTAATCAAAATTGTATTCTTCAAAATTGCAGTTATCAAAGGATTCTTATATTTTGCAATATTATGGCCTCTAGAGTTTCAAATGACCTTGGAGGTAAATCTAATGTTATCTTTGTTGGAATCAGAAACCATGATAATATTCTTGTAGCGGTATGTTGTTGGTGTTTATGTTTGATCCCCACAGTTTATGTTAGTATAATTGAAAAAGGCAAAGGAGGCATATGATGTGTGAAACGACGCGTACAAAAAGAATACTTAAAATAATGTTGTACAAACTCAAATTTATATATCTACATTGCAATTAAACATTTCAAAACATTAGTGTTCTAATACTGTTCGTTAAGTATTCCTATGTGTGTGTGTAACTAACACTAATACGCAAAAAAAAAAAAAAGACCAAACAATAAAAGTGTCCAATGCACGTTGACTAAGTAAGTCTACTGTTTGTTTTTTTCTGTGGTTTGACGAAATTTCTGTTTTTGAGGCTGGAAAAAGTCTCACCGACAAAGTATGACAAGGAAGAGAATGGTTGCGTGTAGTATACATTTTCATGGTAGTTGGTTGTGGAAGTCAAATGCAAAAAGGAGGAAGAGTGTATTGACTCTGTTAGTTGAAATTGAGAGAGTGAGAATGTTCTCTCTGGAAGTCACACTGGAAAGAGTGTGTTGACTTTGTAAGTGAAAATGTGAAAAGAGAGAGTAAGTGTTGGAAGATGAGCGTATTTATAGAGAAATCTTGTCATGTAGTAGGCTCCAAAAACGCGGGATGAAATTGAAGTTGGGGTCGTAGTTTTAGGCACTAACCACGTGGTTCCTGAGACTGATTAGAATACTGACACCCGCCATCTTTGTTTCGGGAACAAGTGGCATAACGTCCATTTTAAAATATATGAGTGTAAATCCTATAGGGTTCCTTGGACCTACACACATGTAAAAAAAGAACAAAATTTAACATAGTTGTAATGATTAACTAAAAACTTTACAAAATGTCAACGTAAATATTTGCCCTCTAAAAGAAGTGGAGGTTATGTATGGAAAGAGCCGACAAGTAAATTATAAGTCTTTCATTTAGATTCCTTCCAGATTTGACTTTTTTTTTTCTCGTAAGAATTTTACGTCTAACATGACAGAAAATCTGGTTGTAAATCAGCATTTCCTTTCATTTCTTTTTGTAACAATTAGCACTTCAAGTGGACACTTTTCTCCTGGACAGTTTATGACAATACAATCAGCAGGTTGCTAAAAACAAAGATCATATTCACTCTTTTTCTATACATCCAGATTTTTAAAAAATGGTTGTGTATGAAAGCGGTCTTGCAGTTCAAATAAAATCAAGAAAGCTGACATTTGTTATATTTAATTGAGTTTGGCACAAGGCCACAATAGTGTGGCAATTAAGAAATAGTAGTATCTTGCATTCAGGCTTCTTACCCATGACACACACCAAAAAATAGTTGCTGGGATTGATAGATTGATAGACAGATAGATACCATGGCCTGAAAGATATAAAGTCAGAAAAAGATAAATGGACATAAGCTGTTCAAATATTTGTACGTCTGTGTGTTGCTAGCTATGTTACATACTGACCTTTGACCGAGCTGACAATCAGAGACGCACTTGTGTAAATAAGCGGAAGAAGATCACGTGATCTAATTGGAAGTAAGTGGGCGTTATGAAATAATATATGCAGATGCCTGTGGTAGTTGAGCCAGTGAAGGCCAGTAACTCAACAAACTGTCATTTGGCAATTATAAATTTATTTCAGCTCGTGGTGTAATGGTTATCGTTGATGGAAATGGACATGGCAACATGAGTTCAAATCCTGGATGAGACTGATGGCATTTCACATAGCACTAATACCCTTGGGAAAGGTATGAATCCAATTATTCTCCCTCCAGCTATGGGTAAATTGTAGGGCTGACTGGGTTCTTCAGCCTTGGTGAGGCAACTAGTCTAGAAGAAGGAAAACTCTGAATTCAAACCTGTTAAACCACTTAAAAATTGACCTTGTATCATATCCTGCCCGATCGGAGGGGCTGGTAAATATATATAAATTTTTTTCAGCTGGCCACTACATAAGAGAAACCAACTTCTTCAGATAGCCATGAAACAATAAAGAAAAAAAAAATTATCAAAAATTACAAAGATATTTTTTCAATGGATTCTTATTCATTTAAAAAAAATAAAAAGGTGTCTGACGAAAAGATATGGGCAAGAAGTTGATGTCAAAACTGGATGTAATATCATTATTTGGTGTCATGTATTCTTATGTATTGAAAAAAAGCTTTAACATGACTCACAAAACCTACAGCAACTCAATTCTTGTCATTAAATTAACCTATTCTATTTTAAGAAAAAATCTGTCAATTTATTTATCTATGTATTTATTAAGGAAAACGTGGTGATTCACCCTATAACTAATATCAAACTTATCTTGGTAAAAAATTTATAGTTTTATTTATTTCCATTGAAGATTAAAATTTACTCATTATTTAATTTATTCATTTTTTAATATATTTTTATTCTGAATTCTGCCATTCTAATTACCATTAAAACAATTAATATCATTATAATAATTATTAATCATTAATAAATATATTACTCATAATAAAAGTAACTTTTATTTCAGTTATTGCTAATTTATCATAGGATTACTATTATCACTACTCAGCCATTAAAATTCCATCCTCAGGCATTAAGGCTTGTCACCCACAGCTAAGAAGTGATCTTGTTGGGAAGGGGTGTTATTACTCTTAAGAGGTGTGAAGTCTAAAACAGATAAATGGGTATGGTTCGTTCAAATATTTGTGTGTGTGTGTGTGTGTGTGTGTGTGTGAGATAGATAGATAGATAGATAGATAGATAGATAGATAGATAGATAATGTGGACTGAGAAAGATACAAAGTCAGAAATAGATAAAAAGATATGGTTAGTTCAAATATTTGTGTGTGTGTGTGTGTGTGTGTGATAGATAGATACTGCTTTCATTAATTCTTGACCACAGCCAATCCCTTTTTTCCAACTTATCAATGCATTGATATAGTAAAATCATTAGCAATAATTCAATGTATATATATATATATATATATATATATATATATATATATATAAGTAAAAATAAATTTGGCGACCATAGTTAAGGGCAACCTGAAGGTTCACTTTCCAAAGGCTTCTACACCAAGGTGTAGGAGAGTGTGCTACTCCTTTTTCTAGATTGCTCAACTTTACCCTTGATCCATACCTTATAATATTCAGTATTAAGCAAAGAGGTATCAAGTACCATTTTTTAGTCTTTAGTATGTCTCCCAGGCTATTGGTGAATATTCTCCACACTAGGCCAATGATATATATATTGAAGATGTACCAAGATGTGGTGGGAAGTAATAAAATTGAGGAGTTAATAATTTGGTTTGTTTAATGCCATATCAACCTCCATAGGTCATTTAATTCCAAAGCCATCTTTTAGAATAGCAGTGATTTTATTTAACCTATAGCTGGAGGGATAAGGGGGTTCATGTCTTTCTCAAAGTTCTGAAAGTGAATGTAATAACTTGACTGGAGTTTGAACTCACTGACTATGATGTCACTGTCCAGCATGTTAACCACTACGCAAAGGGGAGTTCCTCTTAAGAAGGTGAAAAAGTTTGTCTACTTAGCACGGATAGTGAACATGTGTCAAGAAATGGATGTTGAAATCTTGCAGAGAATAAAATCAAGGTGGAAGATGTGCTCAAAGCAAAGCTGGACAAAATCCTACATGCCTACTTCTTCAATAACCTTGTTTTACCTGTAATATTATACACAAGTGAATTGGGGGGGTTACCATGTAGGAGAACGATCAGAGACCAATGGAAAGATCCATACTGAGAATATTTTTGCAAACAAACGACTGATGCAAAATTGAATTTTTAGTGATACATGGTATATTCAATAAGTTTCCAGACTTTTTTTGTACAGGCATTTAAAATTGTCATATACTCTTGAAATTTCAGTATGTTATTGCTATACATCTTATGAGATGACTGACCAATTTTTATGATTTCAGGTTGAAATCAACAGCTATAGCAGCAATTGGAATACACCCTACTAAAGCCTGATTGTCACAGCTGGTGAATTTCAAAAATGCAATCTGGACGTGAGGAAGAACGATATGCAATAAAATTCTGTTTTAAACTTGGAATAAATGCCACAGAAACGTATGGAATGCTTCAGACTGCTTTTTGACCATCTTGCATGCATCAAGCATCAGTTTTTGAGTGACATAAGAGATTCAAGGAAGGTAGGGAGTCTGTGAGGGATGATGAGAGGTGTGGGAGGAGTAAGGAAGTCAATACACCAGAGTTGATTGGCCAAAGGGTTAGGGTTATTATGTTGAGGTTTTAAGGGAGTTCAGGAAGAGATTCTTAGGGAAGAGGCCAGCACTCTTGAAATCGGGTCAGTGGCATTTCCACCAGGACAATGCACCAGTCCACAACTCCATCCTTGTCACAGACTATTTGACCAAGATTGGCATCAAGACAGTTCCTCAGCCTCCCTACAGTCCAGACCTTGCTCCCTGTGACTTTTGGTTATTCCCTAAGCTCAGAGGCTGTGTGTTATGAGACAATTGAGGAGATGAAAGAGGCAGTGACACAATCACACAAGAGGACTTCCATGGGGCCTTACAGAAGTTGTTGGAATGGCACAACAAGTGCATTGCAGCCGGAAGAGATTACTTGGAAGGGGACTATAGTTTCATGTGTGTACTATCAATAAAAGTGCCCATACGAAAAATGTCTGGAAACTTATTTAATGATCCTCGTACATAGCAATACTTGGAACCATTTAACTGTGTGCAAATAAATGAATAGTGTTGAATAGAATAATTAGTGCTAAATAGCAATACTTGTAACAACTCCACTGAGTGCAAACAAATTATTAATATTGAATAGAATTATTAGTGTTAGATTGGAATAATTGAAACCATTTAACTGTGTTGAAACAATAGCAATACTACTGTGCAAACAAATTAATTCAAACTCTTTTAAAAATGAAATTACCAACAAACTAATCTCTTACATATCATATATATCTATTTAAATGTGTGCAAATAAATGACTGATGTTAAATTGTTACTGTTACATCGCAATACTTGAAACCATTTAACTGTGTGCAAAAAGATGAACTGAGGCTTGTTTAAAAACGTTATCAACAAAATGTGCTTACAAATCATATATATATATATATATATATATATATATATATATATGTGTGTGTGTGTGTGTGTGTGTGTGTTTACAAATCATATATATGACACTAAACTGATTGTCAGGCTCCAGTCTTAGAGTTTGAGTACTCCCTTATTCCCATTACCCCCAGGCCCACTCTGACCCAGAATAGTACCTGTTAGAGTCTCATCTATGGGTTAAATAGAACTCTTTAATCATTTACTCACAATTACTTTTATTAATTATTTAAAACTGTACAGCGGTGTTCAAATTGTTTGTATTAGATAGGCATACTTGATAAATAGAATTACTGATGTTAAACGGCAATACTTGGAACCATTTAACTGAGTCCAAACAAATGATTAATATTTACCAACAAACTATTCTCTTACGGAGAATGTAAATCGATTGATGGGCCTATGAGTCAGGTTTACCCCCACAGTATTCACGAGCCCATTGCTGACCATCAGCGTCCTGGAGACATTTTTTGCAAGCCAAGAATTTAGTGGCCCAAGGGTAATCAGATAGCTACCTGGACTAACTTAGATCAGGAGCTTTCTTTTTACTCACCACCTATCTTGAGGGCCCATTGATCAACAAATAAAATCTTCTAGCGGAATTATTTATAACGTTTGTCTCGAGTGCTTTTGGGCAGTAACGCATAAATGAAAGAAAATGAATCGAATAGACAACAGATATAGAAAGGATTTCAACACGAATGTTATACACGTGTAACCACCATTCTCGTGTAATTACGCAAAATCAAGAAACGGTTGCTATGACATCTAACGGCCGTAAGTAAACGCTTTTTTAAATCACAAACTGCACCAAAATGAAGATGAACGAACGTCTAATGTAATGTCCGCTTTTAGTTGATCTTGTGTATACATAGATATATATTTCTTTTAAATACCCTATCCGATGGCAAAAGCTGCTTGGTAGCGCCAGGAGTGGCAGTACCACCTTGAGCTACCGAAACTGTGTTATCACCCTGGTTGGCGGCTGATGAGGCTAGGGTATCGCATGTGCTTTCACACGTTGTATGATGAAAAATATATATATATATATATATATATATATATATATATATATAAGGTTTGTATGCCAAAAAACACCATTCAACCCTTTGAGAATTCTTAGTTGAGGTTAAACCAATATTATGGTTTAAATGTGTTGCTAATGTAAGAGAAAGTTTTATAGTGAATGGTCATTGCTCAAATTACTTGAAATGATTATCATGATTCCACAGTCCAGGGTTTTAACCATTACACCACAAGGACACAGCTCCCAATCACTTGAAATGGTTGTTATGATTCTGCAGTCCAGTATTTTAACCATTACACCATGAGCCCACCCCCCAAATTACTTGAAATGGTTTTTATGATTCCGCAGTCCGGGATTGCTCTACTTACCCTTGATTTGTACCTCTAATGTTTAGTATTAAGCAAAGAGGCATCAAGTACCATTTTTTGAGTCTCAACCAGGGATTGAAACCTGGTCTCCTGGACCATTGGCAAACTTGCTAACCATTATGCCACAAGCCACACCTAAATTAACTACTTTCAACAAAGTATCATATATATGCCTAAAAGATAAAACCACACATATTTACACATTTATTTAGTAAATCAATCCTGGGAAAGGAGTAGCGCTCTTCCCTACTCCTTGATGTATTAGCTATTGAAAGTGAAACTTTTAGGTTGCCCTTGTCTATGGTTGGCAAACTTACTGTGTGTTGATGAAGGGCCCAGCAGCTTTTCACTGGGGTGTAGGTCAAAACTAAAAAGAGAATCAAAGTGAAAAGGTCAGAACTAAAAAGAGAATCAAAGTGAAAAGGGGGTCATACTAAGGACCTTTTGTCTTTTATATTTCCAGATAGCTGCTGCTGCTATAATGTATTAAGACATAACTCCCTTTGTTCATTTTCTTTTTCAGGCATCCAAAAAATACGCTGAAATTTTGAAAAAACGTTTCCCACAAATTTTGGTTGAGGTCAGTGGAGACATTCATGAGGATAATATGGTGGCATTCTGTTGTGATAATATTGATGTCATTTCACTTCATCAACTCACCCAGGGATATGCCCCAAAGGACTTTGCCTTCAAGATGAAAAAACTTGTTTCCTCATCTCCATCGCACAGCAAACCATGAGATGTATATATACTGGCATGGATATATTTGGCATTGGCAGGGGAAAAATGACTACACATATGACAACACACTTAAAACATGTACTTTTGATATATGTCTTCTAACACAGCACGAACCAAGCACATACAGTAATTATTTGTGTATAAGACACACCCCTAATTACAGCAGCAAATTTTTAGTTGGAATTTGTAGCAGTTAAATCTAAACTAATTTGAACCTTTGTTCAACTTTTTATTCAGTTTGTATTGACTAAAAATGTGAATTTATAATTTATGTTTTGAAAGACAAAATTTCCACAGAGTAAATTTCACTTTCAGAGAAATTTACGATAGAAGTGAAACTTTCAGTGAACTTTCACTTTTAGTGAAAATTATGATAGAAGAAACAAATTATAAACAAATACACATTCCAGAAGTGATTCTTCGGGAGTGGCATAAAACCGAAGTGTTTGTTACATACACTTTAGTTAATTTGGATCATAGATATAGCTTACTTTTTATCATCCTGTCCTGAATATGATAACCCATGGCTGGAAAAAAGAAAAAATCTAGTTCTTGTGAATAATACTCACCCCTAGCTTTTAGCATTAAAAATCTGGAAAAATAGTATGTAACATGCACAAACAATTACAATATTTATTGAGGAGAGGTGGGGCTCAGGGATCTCTTTAAGATGAGAAAACTTATTTCACCATTTCTACCACACTGTAAATCATGAGATTATGTTAACACATACGTACTATACATATATAATAATGAATAAATATATATTAGATTTATATATTTAATTCCATGGAATTTAGACTGCGACCCCTGAGTTTCATGGAGTTTTTTACAAAACAACAATCATCAGGCAATTAACAAAATGAAATTAATTGAAAATCGAAAAAATACAGTCAAAAACCGTTGGGATTTTGTAGGAATCTTTATGTGTGATTATAAGTGTGTGAGTGTGGTGATTTAGTGACAACCAACACTGTTATAATATATATATATATATATATATATATATGTATTATTTGGTCCAGTCAAACCAGTGTTGGGAGTAATTCCATCAGGACAAGAAAACTATTCAAGAGTGAACATTTAAATTTTCCTGGTAAAGAGCTCAATGTAACAGACATTACAGAGCAATAATTTCATTCAGAAAAAACAACAAACCGGTCACATTAGGATTATAAATTTATTTCCATCCTGTTACGTGTTTTTGAAAAATTTAAAAACACAAAAAAATTTAACAGGACTTCTTCAGATTCTTTGAATAAAATAAATCCTTGCATTATAAATTTATAATCCTAATGTGACTGGTTTGTTGTTTTTTCTGAATGATATATATATATTTATATATATATATATATATATAAATAGTAGCAAGTATACTCAGCTTCACTGTGTCCTGGGTATGACACTAAAATGAACCAGGCTGTAAAGTTCAAGCTAAGAAAATTCAGGGTAATATGAAGTCTCCCCTTTGTAGCCATTACTTCCAGGTTGACTCTGCCTGGAGTGATATTACCCATTTGGATCCTATTTCAGGATCAAATTAATCAGTTTAAAAATTATTAGTATTAAATAAGAATACTTGAAACCATTTAATTGTGTGCAAAAAATTATCATCATCATCATCAAAAAGAAATAGTTTTATTATAAATGTTTGCAAATTATGAGTAATACTTGAAAACATATCGCCTTGTTGGTGGGGCTTAGATTATGCTATATCCCCCTTGCAGAAGGGTAGGATGCCCTTAAAAAAAGAAAGGAGTCTCCTAAGTATGACACTAAACTGTATCTGATGATGATCATCATCATCATGTCGTGCTGACCCTCTCTCGCCACTTTTCCCTATCGTTCATCGCCTCTGGCAGGTCTTCTGAACTACATCCCGTATCCTCGCATAGTTGCTGAATGTATGTTCGTGCTGGTCGTCCTGCTTTCGCTTGGCCATGTATGGCAGGAAGGCTCCAGTTTTAGAGCTTTTGGGAATGTCAAGTAATCCATACATTACCATTACTGCCAGGTCCATCCTGACCAGAGTGATTGTATCTGTGAGTGTCCCATTTATGGGTCAAATAGATCTGTTTAAAAATTATTTATTATTGATATTTGATGTTATAGAATAGTTGATTGTATTAAGAATAGTAACTTGATGCTAGAATTGTTTACTAAGGATTATTGTAATTGTTTACTGAGGACTTATATTATAATTATTGTTTACTAAGGATTGTGATTAGTTACTTGAAACCATATAACTGTGTGCAAACAAATGGCTACTATTAGATAGAAATAACCATGAGAAACCGTATCCTTATTTGTATAAGAGAGGACTACTTGATACCATAAAACTGTGTGCAAATTATTTGTATTAGATAGGAATACTTGATGTTATATAACTGTGTGCAAAACACTCTTAAGAAATAACCCACACAAAAATAATGTAAATATAACCAAAACATGTCTCATTAATGTCTGGCATAAAATAACCCTAGACAGGTTGACTTGCCATTAAAATCAATCAATCAACAAACCAAGAAAGGAAGGAGATGTATGCATTCTGGGTAAAGTGTAATAATTATTTCGGTTTAAATAATGCAGTGGATTTTGTACAAAATTGATTTAAATTAAGTGGATTTTAATAACAAAATTTTTTTTAAATAAAAATTTTAAAGGAAAATTTCAAGTTGGCTTTTTAGTAGAATTTTAAAATTGATTGACGTTTTTCCTCAACAAATAGCAGAGTCAGTTGAAAACTTTCAGTACTTTTATAAGACACAAACATAGCAAATTATCAGGTCACACAGTTTTGCTCAAAAGGGCAGGGAAATATGAATACAGGGTTGGGGAGTCGAAAGAGGACAGGGAAATAGGAATACAGGGTTGGGGAGTCGAAAGAGGGCAGGAAAATATGAATACAGGGTTGGGGAGTCGAAAGAGGGCAGGAAAATATGAATACAGGGTTGGGGAGTCGAAAGAGGGCAGGGAAATATGAATACAGGGTTGGGGAGTCGAAAGAGGGCAGGGAAATATGAATACAGGGTTGGGGAGTCGAAAGAGGGCAGGGAAATATGAATACAGGGTTGGGGAGTCGAAAGAGGGCAGGAAAATATGAATACAGGGTTGGGGAGTCGAAAGAGGGCAGGGAAATATGAATACAGGGTTGGGGAGTAGAAAGAGGGCAGAGAAATATGAATACAGGGTTGGGGAGTCGAAAGAGGGCAGGAAAATATGAATACAGGGTTGGGGAGTCGAAAGAGGGCAGGGAAATATGAATACAGGGTTGGGGAGTCGAAAGAGGGCAGGGAAATATGAATACAGGGTTGGGGAGTCGAAAGAGGGCAGGGAAATATGAATACAGGGTTGGGGAGTCGAAAGAGGGCAGGGAAATATGAATACAGGGTTGGGGAGTCGAAAGAGGGCAGGGAAATATGAATACAGGGTTGGGGAGTCGAAAGAGGGCAGGGAAATATGAATACAGGGTTGGGGAGTCGAAAGAGGACAGGGAAATATGAATACAGGGTTGGGGAGTCGAAAGAGGGCAGGAAAATATGAATACAGGGTTGGGGAGTCGAAAGAGGGCAGGGAAATACAGGGTGACCCCCCCCCCAAAAAAAAAAAAACAGAATCCATAAACATTTTTATTACTTCTACAAAAATAAAGCAAAATAATTCTAATTTTGCACACTCGAACTTCTGGACATGTTTGTGAATACTATGGTCCCAATTTTTCATGCACAGAATCTACTTCATATCCTGAAAAAACGAAAAGGCTAGAATTAAATTTATGAATTTAAGTCAAAAATATATGGGTTCTGTTTTTTTTGGGTCACCCTGTATGAATACAGGGTTGGGGAGTCAAAAGAGGGTAGAGAAATATGAATACAGGGTTGGGGAATCGAAAGAGGGCAGGGAAATATGAATACAGGGTTGGGGAGTCGAAAGAGGGCAGGGAAATATGAATACAGGGTTGGGGAGTCGAAAGAGGGCAGGGAAATATGAATACAGGGTTGGGGAGTCGAAAGAGGGCAGGGAAATATGAATACAGGGTTGGGGAGTCGAAAGAGGGCAGGGAAATATGAATACAGGGTTGGGGAGTCGAAAGAGGGCAGGGAAATATGAATACAGGGTTGGGGAGTCAAAAGACGGCAGGGAAATATGAATACAAGGTTGGGGAGTCGAAAGAGGGCAGAGAAATATGAATTCAAGGTTGGGGAGTTGACGAAAACATAATGAGTGATAAAAGATCTTTTAAATATTGTTTGATTGATTTTATTGTAATTAATCTTTATATCATTTGTAGGAAGGATGAAAAATCGTTTCTAATGTTAGAGATTTTATTTGTTGGACCTGCAATGGAATCAAAAGGTCATGTATTTGATAAGAGAATATCTTGTGAGTCCAAAATATTTTAGTGTAAAATTGGTATAGACAAAGCCCCTAGAACAGGAGAATCTCTCTCTCTCTCTCTCTCTCTCTCTATATATATATATATATATATATATGTAAAGAAGTCAGATTGTTTTGATTTGTACTTGTCTTCTTATAACTCAGAATAGAGATGCCATTGAACATCAAAATTGTGCATATAAAAGACAAGTGGAGTGTTCTGAGTGTCTGTACATATAATATTTAAAAAAGAAAGAAAGAACAGAAGTGTTGTATAGCCGTAATACAAAGATAAGTGGAAACATAATCAAACATAATTTACGAACTTCAATGAACGAACGAACACACTTCTTTATAAAAATATATCTCTCACACTTTATTCTCGAAAGGGTTGATGTTTCTGTGGTGTGTGAGAGATTGGTGGAGAAACATATACTCAGAGAGAGGATGACTCTTTCCCATATCTTCTTCCCGGAGCCAGGGGGTGCCAATGCATGCACCCCCTTGCAAGCTCGTCAGAGACGACCTCTGATCGGCTGCATGTCCCTTGCTCAACTGTGATTCTCTGCACATTGTCCAAATCTGACCGTGTGGTTCTCATCACGTGGTCTCCTTCCGGTTACACACCTGTTGTACCCAAATGCCCTAATCATGCTGTCACCTTCCTGTTTACTAATCAAAATGTGACAGCTTGCCAAAGCACATGAGGTCACTAGGAACGAACCGAAAATCCATGTCATATGTTATATAACAGAAGATGAGATCTCTGACGTTTTTTGTTGCAATCTTTAAAGAAAGAAAAAATTAAAGTGAAAAAGAAAGAACGAAACATGTGATTTGAAGCTTGCTACATCGAAAGACATTTACCGGACATTGGCATAATGGTTAGAGTGTTCGCTAATGGCCCGGGAGACCTGGGTTCAATCCCAGGTCGAGTCATACCAAAGACTTTAAAAATGGTACTTGATGCCTCCTTGCTTAACACTCAACATTATAAGGTATGGATCAAGGGTAAAGTGGAGAAATACAGGGAAAGGCGTAGTGCCTTCCCCTACACCTTGATGTAGTAGCTATCGAAAAGGGAGCCTTTGGGTCACCCTAGACTAAGGTCACCAACTTTACTTTTACTTACATCGAAAGAGAAAGGAAAAGAAAGCAGACTGAACGGTTTCTTCAGTTTTTGAGTTTGTTTGCTGGGGTATGTATCTTTTGATTCTACATTGACAGCAACGAGGAAGAGAGAAAAAGAAAGTGGGGGGGTCTCCATTTATTAACGACAAAGACAATTTGATTTTTCAGATAATTCTAAGTTTGCTACATGAAAGTTGCGTTTTTTATTACAATTACATACGAGATTCTTTTCATTTATTGATTTATTCTTTTTAGATTCTGAAATCTTTAATTTGGATTATACAAAAGATATTTTATATAAAAATCAACCGTCATTATTGATGGGTGTATTCTAGTGTTTATAATAATGAAAAGTATAAAATTTATTTTTGATTTTTACTGATTGAATGATAAAATTCAATACTTAAAGATCAATCAATTTCTGGAAGTCTTTACAGTTCTTCATATAAATACAAAAAATAGGGTATCTCTTCAGTTCTTCTTCAATTTGCCATGTTTAAATACCACATGGATTCCACAGGAAAAGTTAGAATTTAATGCTTTTTTAAATTTAGTACTAATTGTAAAAAATTCTAAAATTTTTGGAGAACTAAAAAAAAACAATCATGAAAATATTTCAAACAAAGGGGTAGCTTTTTTCAAATACTATTTTGCATATAAACCAAAAAATGAAATCATATGAAAAATTTTACATTTTTAATGTTTAGTTTCTATTTATTGTAAGGACAGTTTTAAAAAAAAGCAATTTCTAAGATAAAAGATTACTTTTCATTTGAATTAATAGGTGAAATCTTTCAACTACAAATCAGGTTGTTGTAAGGACAACCAGCTCATTGACCTAGAGGGTAGAGTGTTTGCCAATGGTCTGGTAAACCTGGGTTCCATCCTAGGTCGCGTCATACCAAACACTTTAAAAATGGTACTTGATCTCCTTGCTTAACACTCAGCAATATAAGGTACATATCAAGAGTAATGTGGAGCAATCCAGGAAAAGGAATAGCGCCTTCCCCTACACCTTGGTGTAGTAGCTGTTGAAAAGGGAGCCTTTCTGGTCGCCCTGGACTATGGTTGCCAACTTTACTTCATTTTTTAAAACAAATTAGAACATTTTATATTCTTAGCCTACCTTGCTCTTGCCCCTTTCTAGTTCACTTACTTGTGTTCGGAAAATTGTTTTAGTCCAATAATGGACAAGGTATTCTGTTAGTTATATATATCATATTAGGTTAATGCCCAGAGACAGTGTATTTGGAATTATTCATATTTATTATATATGAATTTATCATTCAAACGAGGATCATTAAATAAGTTTCAAGACTTTTTTTCGTATGGGCACTTTTATTGACAGTACACACATGAAACTCTAGTCCTCTTCGAAGTAATCTCCTCCGGCTGCAATGCACTTGTTCTACTGTTCCAATAACTTCTGGAAGGCCCCATGGAAGTCCTCTTCTATGAGCATGTCAATGACCTTCGTCACAGCCTCTTTCATCTCCTCAATTGTCTCATAAGGACAGTCTCTGAGCTTAGGGAATAAGCAAAAGTCACAGGGAGCAACGCCTGGACTATAGAGAGGGTGAGGAACTGTCTAGATGCCAATCTTGGTCAAATAGTATGTGACAAGGATGGAGTTGTGGACTGGTGCATTGTCCTGGTGGAAATGCCACTGACCCGATTTCAAGAGTGCTGGCCTCTTCCAACAGAATCTCTTCCTGAACTCCTTTAAAACCTAAACATAGTAACCCTAACCCTTTGGCCAATCAACTCAGGTATATTGACTTCCTTACTCCTCCCACACCTCTCATCATCCCTCACAGACTCCGTGCCTTCCTTGAATCTCTTATGCCACTCAAAAACTGATGCTCGATTCATGCAAGATGGTCGAAAAGCAGTCTGAAGCAGTCCATCAGTTTCTGTGGCATTTTTTCCAAGTTTAAAACTGAATTTTATTGTATATCGTTCTTCTAAAGTGACCTGACATCCAGATTGCATTTTTGAAATTCACCAGGTGTGACAATTAGGCTTTAGTAGGGTGTATTCCAATTTCTATTGTAGGTGTTCATTTAAACCGGAAATCATAAAAATTGGTCAGTTATCTCATAAGATGTATAGCAATAACATATTGAATTTTCAAGAGTCTATGACAATTTTAAATGCCAGTACAAAAAAAAAATGGAAACCTATTGAATACACCACGTATATATTTACCCAACCCCTTCACAAGTGCAGGATGTGACATGAGATCAATTTTTAAATAGGATTTACCCGGTTTGAATTTAGAGTTTTCTTTCTCCTAGACTGGCTGCCATATAAAGATTAAAAATTCCAGTTTGCCTGGCTGCATGTCCCTGGCTCGACTGCGATTCTCTGCACTCTGTCTAAATCTGACCGTGTGGTTCTCATCACGTAGTCTCCTTCTGGTTACACAACTGTTGTACCCGAGTGCCCTCATGTGCTATCATATCCCTGTTTACTCATCATTATGCCACAGCTTGTCAAAGCACACGGGGTCACTAGGAACAAACCGAAAATCTATGGCATATGTTATATAACACTTTTTGGTGTCGGTTTTGCGAGAAGAGACTCTCATTTCGTTACAAGATTCTAACCATAGAACAAAGGAAATGATCTGGAAGAAAGAAATATCTGATTAAAAAAAAAAGAAATGGCAAAAACTTGTAGAAAATTAATTTATTAAAATAAATCATTGTGTCATTTGTAAGAAAAAGAAATACAGAAAAGTAGTTGTCTTCAATGTTTAGAAAGAAAGAATTACATTGTTTGATGCCAGGTGGAATGGTTTTCAATGTCAACCTAATGTAACCTATGTACAGGTGGAAGTATCGTGAGTCATCATACTGAAAATTACATTAACCCTTTTCCAGACATGGCAATAGTTTTGTTTTTTCAGGGTTGCTCAATGTAAGGCATTTTCATATTGGCTGATCATTGATCAATTCAATGTTAATGTAAAGAAATATTGCTAGGAGACAGCATGTATGAATTACTGGGGAATTCCTGTGATTTGTATGTTATTACGTCATATGATATAGACCAGCACTACTTAGTAATGATATCTGTACTGGTGCTTGTATGCAACTCATTGACTCTTGCCGAGTTTCCAGTTTCATATCATAATAACATATATATAGCAAGTAATGTAAAAAATTTTGTCAACTTTTATATTTTTCTATTTTTCTGGGTATTTAAACATTATTTTCTAGAATCAGAAACAAATAACATGGGAAAATATGGTACCAATTCGTAGCATATTAGAAAAACATGTTACTCATATGCCACATCAGATAGTTTGGGAAGTACTCATATATACAAGTGCTGATTTTTTTTTAATAGATGAATAATTGACTTGTTTGAATATACCCTCTATTTCACAAATTTTCAGAAAATAATTCACCCATCCTACAAAGATTAAAAAAGTCATCAATCTGCAAAAAGTTAAAGAGGTTGTTTTTTGGAAAGTGGCATGTATAGACAGAAACATATATTTGAATAGATTTGAGGAATTTGCTTTCAGATACAACAACTTACAACAAACTAGAAACTTCTCCCTTAAAGATAGCTTTTCATTTTTTCATACACTTCTCTAGCTCTGTAGACAATTTTGTGGGCTTCATCAAAATGTGGAGCCAAATCCTTTTTCACTCGTTTCATCCAATCATGGATGATCGGATTGGATTCATACAATTGCTCTTCATGTACAGCATTAAGTTGCATCAGTTCGCAGGCGCCAAGAATATCACAGATAGAAATTACTGGCTGGTTACAAAGATATGGTCCGTCATGAAGGAATGCCTTTTCTAAATGTTCAACTGTCTTGGATACTTCTTCTTTAAAGTAATTAACCCTCTTCCAATTAACTGGTTTACTGGTTAACTTTGGTTCGATCATCTGGAAAAAAAAAAAAAAGAAAATAAAAGAAGATATATACATCTCTAGATTGGTAATAAAAAAAATAATCACAATGATATTATACTCTGTTGATGGGGCTCAGAAATCAGACTGCATTCCTTGCAGAAGGGTAAGACATCATCCTACTCCAAAATAGGGGTGTCCTGGGTATGACACTAAACTGGATCTGATGGTAAGGCTCTAGTTCTTGAGAACCGGGAAGTATAGAATACCCCTTCATGGCCATTACTCCCAGGTTCATTCTGATTTCGAGTAGTAGTACCTGTTAGTATCCCATCTGTAGACCAAATAAATCTGTTTAAAAATCACTTGTATTTGATAGGAATACTTGATGCAATATAATAGCAAATTATTATGTGAAGCTATAATTGTTTACTAAGAGTTATTATTAATTACTTGAAATCATATAACTGTGTGCAAACAAATGACTATTATTAAATAGAAATAATTATTTACAACAATATAATTATAAGTATTAGAGAGGAATACTTGAAATCATACAGCTGTGTACAAATTGTTTGTATTAGATAAGAATACTTGATACCATATAACTGTAAATTATTTGTATTAAAAATAGTTATGCTAAGCTATAATTGTTTACTAGGGATTATTATTATTTTGTTTTTTATCACATATCAACTACTGTGGGTTATTTAATGCCAAATCCTGTTTATACATATATATCTAATATATATGGTTTGGTTTGATGGCACATCAACCATTATAGATCATTAACACCAAGTCCATTTTTATACATATAAAAAATTCTATTTCAGACAATTCAGTTTTAGTATAAGTATAGTTTCTTGTTCACACACAGTTTAATTTCAAAACAGTTCTATTTCAAACAATTCAGTTTAGCATAAGTACGCAGTTTCAATGTCAAAAAACAGTTCTGTTCGAAACAATTCAGTTTAGCATACAAAAACGGTTCTGTTTCAAACAATTCAGTTTAGCATAAGTATGGAGGTTAAATGTTAAAACAGTCCTATTTCCAGCAATTCAGATTACCATAAATACACAGTTTAGTTCTATTTGACCCATAGATATGACCCTATCAGGTGCTACCACTCCGGGGCAGTGTGGACCTGGGAGCGATGGCAATGAAGGGTTACTCCTCATTCCTCAAAACTCTAGCATTACTGGAACCTCACTATCAGATTGTTTAGAGTCATATTCAGGACACTTGTTGAGGGGGCCTTACCCCTCTGTAGAGGTGCAGTCGGTGTATTCTACCACCCCAGCCAACTGGGCAAATATCAACATATATTCCTATCAAATACGAATAATCTATTTGCCTCATAAAAAAGGGACCTGAACAGGTACGACTCACCAGAATTAGAGTGGATCTGGGAGTAATGGTAATTAAGGTTACTCCACACTTCCCATATATCCAGAACAGATGCCCCAACCAACTGGTGGGTTGGTTGGGTTTTATGGCATATCAACCTTTGTTGGTTATTTAACGCCAAATCCATTTTGATACAAATAATCAGTTCTATTTCAAACAATTCAGTTTAGCATGAGTACACAGTTTAATTGTCAAAAACATTTCTATTTCAAAGTATTCAGTTTATTTAAACAGTTATATATAACAATTCAGTTAAGTGGAAGTACAGTTTCAATGTCAAAAAACAGTTCCATTTAAATTAATTCAATTTAGCATAAGCACACAGTTTAAATGTAAGTACGGTTTAATTGTCAAAAACATTTCTATTTCAAGCGATTCAGTTTAGTCAAACAGTTCAGTTTAGCATAAGTATGCTGTTAGTTCTATTTAACCCATATATAGGGCCCTATTAGGTGTTATCACGCTGGGCCAGAGTGGACCTGGGAGCAATGACAATGAAGGGGTGCTTTGTATTACCCAAACTCCCAGCATCACTGGAACCTCACCTTCAGATTGTTTAGTGTCATATACAGGACACTCATTTTGGGAAGTGGGGGTCTTACCCCTTTGCAGAGGTGCAGTCAGTGTATTCTACAGCCCCAGCCGCCAGTCAAATGGACAATGGTTTTGGTTCAGTTTCTTTAATGGCATATCAACCTTTGTAGGTTATTTAATGCCAAAGCCATTCTCCTAGAAGAACAGTAGTGGTACTTTTTAACCCATAGCTGGGAGGATAAGTGGGTTCATACCTTTCCCAAGGGTATTTGCCCAAAAGTGAACGTAATAGCACGACTGGAGTACGAACTCGCTTACTACGATTCTGCAGTCCATCGCTTTAACCATTACACCATGAGGACACCCCCCAAATGGGCAAGGATTATTATTAGTTAGTTGATACTATTTAGCAATGTGCAAACAAATTACTCTCATTAAATAGAAATAATTACTTGAAACAATACAATTATAAGTATCAGATAACAGTTTGCAAATTATCTGTAACAGATATTATATATAACAGCAAAAAAATCTTAAACAACTAAACAAAAATATGAATATAAATGAATGATGAATGTAATTCCCTAACTTCTTGGCATAAAATAACCCTAGATGGATTGACATACCATTAAAATGAATCAACTAAGATGACATTAAAATGAAAGAAAATAAAAAATCAACAAAGATTAAAGAATTTCTGCACTTCGTTTCTTTGTTTAATGATATATTCCTCTTCATTGATTTTTAATATTAAAGCCATCCTTGTAGAACAGCACTATTTAACTCATAACTAGGGGGATAAGAGGGTTCATGCCTTTCCCGAGGGTATTAGTTGGAAAGAGAATGTAATAGCACGACTGGAGTTCAAACTAAGTTACTACGACATCACAGTCCAGCACGCAAGCCACTACGCCATGAGGATGTCCCCCCAAAGATTTTCTGTGGACATCCTGCTAAGTAAGGCCTGACTCAATGTCAGGTGTCTGGTATTTCTGCTTGTCACACACATATAGAAATTACATATACACACTATTTTGTATACAATGGTACAAACTTTAGCATATAAATTCAGCCACACATAATAAAGAGTGAATGGAATACTTCTCAAATATGTAAGTCTCTCAACAAACTTTCATACCATTTCCCGTCAACAAATAAAATTTCCTTCCTACGTTTTTTTTTATCTTCTTTCTCGTTTAGTTTACTCATTAAATAAAACATTTTTCTGTATTCCAGAAATTGAAATGTGCAATGTAAATATTCAAAAGGCATTTTTCCTGTTAAGCAAGCCAGATTTCTTTTCTAAGGGATTTTTCCATTGTTGAAATTAATGAAAATCACAGCAAAAGTTTTACAAGAATTGGTATTTATAGAAGACATTAAATTAAACTAATATGCTAAGGTCTTTTTATTGTTTGTTTTGTTTTACGGCATATCAACCGCATCGGTCATTTAATGCTGAATCAAGTTAAGGAAAATAAGTCTGAAAAGAAATTCAAAGGAGAGGTCTTAGGAATTAATGATAAACTTAAGATAATTAGTTGGTTATTTGTTTTTTTATTAGTTTATTTGTAGGAAATCATGAAAAAACCCCTGTGAAACAGGTTGGAGAAGGGATCGGTTTGTTAGAATATAGTAATTTACGAAGCTCTTTGCTTCGATGTGGCACAAGGCCGAATGAATGGGGTACCTAATGAGACTCAGTTTGTTAGAATATATCTAGTAAAGAAAGGGTTTATAGAAGTAATTTGGTCTTATTGTAAATTTCTTTAGATTTTTGTGTATAACTTCACTGTTTTTAGAAATGATATCACATTATTTATTTCAGTGTTTTGGAACAGTTCCTTCATATTGTTTGCACTATAGAAGGTTTTTCTTATATGGGCTAGGTCGGTACATTTGATGAGAATGTGCTTCATGGTGTATTTGGTCTTTTTAGTATACACACATATTTATCTACAGTGTCTATATACAAACACACACATATTCCAGCAAACATTTATATATATATATATATATATATACACACACACATACACACACACACACACACACACACACTCGTTTCTACATACAATATCAATTTATATATATTTCATATTGTGCTAATATCCATAGGAAAGGTATCAAACTATTCTCATTCTAGCTGTGGATAAATAGTAGGGCAGACTGACTCTAAATAATTGGTATGACAAGTGGTCAAGGAGAAGGAAATCTTTGAATTCAATTTGAATTGGAGACCTGGAGAAGGATAGGCTCAACCAGGTTATTCCAGCTCAAGACGTTGAACTAGTACTTGACAGGTGGCATTTACAAGTCTCGTTCCCTTCTATTGTCTGAGGGTTGGCTATTCAGAGGAAACAGATGATTCCATTTTCTTGCCTTTTAGTAGTATAAGACCATATATAAATTGTTGGTGGTCCAATGAGAGAAAAGTAAATATTTTATGAATGCAGCTATGGACACTGTAAAATAATGCCAATACACCAGATAATTAACTACTTGTTACTCCAAATAAAAAAAAAAAAAAACACTCAGAGAAAAAATTTAACCTATGTGGTGCATTCAATAAGTTTCAGGACTTTTTTTGTATAGGCATTTAAAATTGTTGTAGACGCTTAAAAATTCAGTATATTATTGCTATACATCTTATGAGATGACAGACCAATTTTTATGATTTCAGTTTAAATGAACAGCTACAGCAGCAATTGGAATACACCCTACTAAAGCCTAATTGTCACATCTGGTGAATTTCAAAAATGCAATCAGGACGTGAGGATGCTTTAGAAGAACGATATGCAATAAAAGTCTGTTTTAAACTTGGAAAAAAGGCCACAGAAACGTATGGAATGCTTCAGACTGCTTTTGGAGCATCTTGCATGAATCGAGCATCAGTTTTTGAGTGGCATAAGAGATTCAAGGAAGGCACGGAGTCTGTGAGGGATGATGAGAGGTGTGGGAGGAGTAAGGAAGTCATTACACCAGAGTGGATTGGCCAAAGGGTTAGGGTTACTATGTTGAGGTTTTAAGGGAGTTCAGGAAAAGATTCCATCGGAAGAGGCTAGCACTCTTCAAATTGGGTCAGTGGCATTTCCACGAGTTCAATGCACCAGTCCCCAACTCCATCCTTGTCACATACTATTTGACCAAGATGGGCATCCAGACAGTTCCTCAGCCTCCCTACAGTCCAGACCTTGCTCCCTGTGACTTTTGCTTATTCCCTAAGCTCAGAGGCTGTGTGTTATGAGACAATTGAGGAGATGAAAGAGGCTGTGACGAAGGTCATTGACACGCTCATAGAAGAGGACTTCCATGGGGCCTTCCAGAAGTTGTTGGAACAGTAGAACAAGTGCATTGCAGCCGGAGGAGATTACTTCAAAGAGGACTAGAGTTTCATGTGTGTACTATCAAAAAAAAAGAGCCCATACAAACCTATTTAATGATCCTCGTACATTAAACAGAACCAAAATTTACACAACTATCTTAAAATACATTTATGGAATCAAATATGTTCTCACACACATTCGAAGAGAAGAAGAGAGAGAAAAGAAAAAAAACAACAACCAGATGTATGCAAATGTACACGTACAGACACACACACACAAAGTACATACTTGTAAATACATACCAAAAAAAAACATCTGCAGAGGCCAAAGGTTTTTACAGACAATTAACTCCGACAGGAAATTCCCAGACATAAATCCTTAGATAAAAATGAATCACACTCCTATTAAAACAATCTTCACAGTACAAGTTACAAGCAGAGATGACGCAAGCCATTATTAGTCTCCTGAGGAGGACTATTAAGTATGAAATACATGTAGTGCACGAATATATGAAATAATAAAAACTTAAATACCATATTCAAATTCATTTGCAGACCTATTCATTTAATATATACATATATATATATATATATATATATATATATATAAATAAACACACACACAGAGTTATATATATATATATATATAACTGTGTATGCATATATATATATTTAATAAAAAAATATACATACACAGAATTATATATATATATATATACATACATGCACAGTTAAATATATATTCTATATATGCACATATTTTTACATAGTTCCTGAACACATATTTCTGTATACAGTCTATGTTATGGTACCTACCTTATGGACTATGATGAACTCTTCCTATTACTATGAATACGGGGAGAATATTCATCTTGGTGTTAACTCCAGCCTAACACTTTGGCAGTCAGACTGATGTTCAAGACTCTTTTACCTATGCTGTATTTAGACTTTTGTTCAATAATACCGAGTTCATGTCTTTCTTCCACACCTTTTACTGGTCCACAACAATCTATATAAACAAATTTCTGCATAGTGTTGACACACACACACACACACACTTCTATATTCAGTGTTTATAGTCTCACATTCCTATATATATATATATATATATATATATATATATATATTTATATTTGATAATTGTATTGGATATAATATCTGACAAAATGATAAATACTATTTGAAAATCTGAAGTTAGTTTGGTTTCTTTGTTTAATGGCATATCAACCTTCATGGATTATTTAATACCATAACCTTTTTTGTGGGAGGACAATAGTGGTACTTTTTAACACATAGCTAGGAGGATAGGGGGTTCATACCTTTCCCAAGGGGCATTAGTCTATAAGTGAATGTAATAGTACAATTGGAGTTTGAACCTGCTTACTATGATCTCATGGTTCAGAACATCAGCCACTACACCATATCAATTTTCCATCACCCCTGAAGTTAGTGCTACTAATTTCATTTCCAGTGTAAAATTTTGCTTTTCATCATATGAGTATTTTCAAACACAACTGGAAAGGTTTTGAAATATTGAAAAAGATATTGATACTGTTGTTCTATTTACATGTAGATGTGAATGTATTGAAACATTAAAAATTTCACAGCCATACATGAGTAAGTAAAAAGATTTGCAGTATTTTGATAATACGAAGCACAATTCAGCAGCTCTAGATGCTTCTGCTGAGGTTATGAAGGTGATGAACCACACTGGATTGTGAGCTTGCCTGATACTCTCTGAGTGCTACTCACTCAATTTGTTTCTGTGGCTTGAAGTATAGCTTCATGATCCATGGTTTTAGGCCTATCTGACCTTGTTTGATTGTCGAGGTTCTTGAAAACCAAACAAAATTTCTTGAACCATCTGGTAACTGCATTGTGATCAACTTTGTCATCAAACTTTTGCACAATAGATATTTTTAGTTGCCAATTTGGTATTATCGTCCAGTTCGAATTTATAAAGCATAATTTCCCAAATCAGACTATGTTGTAAGTTCATTTGTGTGGCTTTTAAATCATACCCAGAGTGAAGCAATGCACAACATGTCAGCACACCAATCATCATGACACTACCAATCACGCAGCTAACTTCTCAGAGCTTGAACTGCTTCGGTCACATGATATAGATGCTGCAAAGTAGCATGTAGCAAAATATTGCAAAGATTTTGACTCACCATAGTGTATATATATATATATATATATATATATATATATAGAGTAGAGTTGGTGACCTTAGTCGAGGGTGAACCGAAGTCTCCCTTTTCAATAGCTACTACACCAAGGTGTAGGGGAGGGTGCTACTCCATTCCGTGGATGCTCCACTTTGCCCTTGATCCTTACCTTATAATGAGTGCTAAGCAAAGCGGCATCAAGTACCATTTTTTGAGTCTTTGGTATGACTCAACCAAGGATTGAACCCCGATCTCCCAGACCACTGGCGAATGTTGCAAAAAATGGAAGCAATAAAATTTGGTGTGGATGAAAATTATTATTTATTTTTTCTTCTGTTTATTTTTCATCATATTTGCCTGATTCATTTCATTTTTTCTCTTATTTTATATATATATATATATATATACACACACACACATTGTCAGACCTAGGACACCTTTTTTGGTAGGGATCTTAACCCTCAGCAGGAGATACAGTGAGTATATTTTAAGTCTTTCTGACTATGTTCACAACTTTTTTGGTTCTAAGAATTTTTTCTAACAGATTTAATATCCAAAATTTCCCTGAATTGTAACACTACTTACGATACTACGGAATATCATAGCAGCATTAAGTCTGGTATTGAAGTGTTGCCAGTGAAGATATTCATCAACTCGCATCTGTTGTTCAAAATCACTCGGGTACCAATGTTCTCCAAGTTTGTATTTGACGGCCAAGTATTTGAGAGCTGCCACGCTGAAGAAGAAAAAAAAAATGTCATAAATGTTCAAATTCACTGGTTTTTACTTGATCAGTTTATGGTATCAAGAATTGATTGTTTTTAATAGCATTTCAAACCATCAAGGGTTATCTTATACAGAGATGGCCCAGTCAGTTGGTGTTGCAAAATGCACTGACTGCATCTCTGTAGAAGGATAAGACTCCCCCAATGAGGGCCCAGTCGGTGGGGGCTGCAGAAAGCACTAACTGCATCTCTGCAGAGGGGTAAGACTCCTCCCAAAAGTGTCCTGGATATGATACTAAACAATCTGATGGTGCAGCTCCAGTAATGCTGGAGCTGTGGGGAATGCGGAGTACCCCTTCATTGCTATCGCTCCCAGATCTACTCTGGCCTGGGGTGGTAGTACATGGTAGGGTCCTATCTATGGGTCAAATAGAACTGTTTCACATTTAAACTGTGTCCAAACAAATGTTAAACTGAATTGTTAGAAATAGAAATATTTGATCATTTAACTGTGTGTAAACAAATGACTGATGTTCAATTGAATTGTTATTGATATATAGCAATATTTGGAACAATTTAACTTTGCTGATTTGCTAAATAGAACTGTTTGATCAATTCACTGTATGTAAACAAATGACTGATGCTTAATTGAATTCAACTAGTGATACATAGCTATGATTGAAAACATTAAACTGTGTGCAAACAAATGATTAATAGTAAATAGAATTATTCATATTAGATGGAAATAAGTAAAACCATTTAACTGTCTGAAAAAAGAGCTCAGGATTGTTTAAAAATGTTACCTACAAAATGTATTTAGAATCATATATTCAATATATATGTATCAAAAGGATTTGGCATTAAATAACTTACAAGGGTTGATATGCCATAAAACCCAACCAAATCCAATAACATATATTTAATATATATGTATAAAGAGGATTTGGCATTAGATAAACTACAATGGTTGATGTGCCATAAAACTCAACCCAACCCAACTAAATGATATATATGTATAAAGAGGATTTGGCATTAAATAACCTACAACGGTTGATATGCCATAAAACCCAACCCCACTCATAAAACCAAATGAAATCATATATATTTGATATATATGTATAAAGAGATTTGGCATTAAATAACCTACAATGGTTGATATGTCATAAATCCCAACCAAACCAAATCATTTGCAGAGAGGTTAAGGGACTGGATGTATTGTAAATATAAAATTACCATTTTTTGTTTGGTTCTTTCTAAAGAATTTTTTTGTTTGTTTTGATTTTTTTGTTTTAATGGCATATCAACCTTTGTAGGTTATTTAATGCTAAAGCCATCCTTGTAGGAGAACAGCAGTGATACTATTTACCCATAGTTAGGTGGAATAAAGGGTTCATGCCTTTCTCAAGGGTATTAATTTGAAAGTGAATGTAATTGCAGGATTCGAGTTTAAACTTGATTACTTTGAGGCTACAGTTCAGCGCCTTAACCATTATCCCATATGGACTCACCAAAATTTTTGTACACAGTTAAATGATATGAAGTATTCCTATCTAATACAAATAATTTGCAAACAGTCATATGATTTCAAGTATTCCCATGTAATATTAATAATTATATGGTTTCAAGTAATCATTTCTATTTAATAATAGTCATTTGTTTGCACACAGTTATATAGTTTCAAGCAAAAAATGACAAACAATTATGGCTTCAAATAACTATTCTTAATACAAATAATTTACAATTATATGGCATCAAGAATTCCAATCAAATATAAATAATTTTTAGCAGATCTTTTTGACCAATGAATAGGACAGTAATTGTTATAACCGCTCTAAATCAGAGTAGGTTAGATTATTTGACTTAATGGCAAATCAATCCTTGATGATTATTTAAAGCCAAAACCTTTTTATACAAAAATGTTGGTTGGTTGGTTGGGTTTTATGGCATATCAATCTTTGTAGATTATTTAACGCCATATCAATTTTTATACAAATAGTTCTATTTCAAACAATTCAGTTTAGCAGAAGTACAAGGTTTAAATGTAAGTACAGTTTAATTGTGATAAACATTTCTATTTCAAGCTATTCAGTTTAGTCAAGCAGTTCTAATTCAGCTAATTCAGTTTAGTATAAGTACAGTTTCAATGTCAAAAAACAGTTCCATTTCAAATAATTCAATTTAGCATAATCATGCAGTTTAAATGTAAGTATGGTTTGTCAAAAACCTTTCTATTTCAAGCTATTCAATTTAGTGAAACAATTCAGTTTAGCATAAGTATGCCATTAGTTCTATTTAACACATAGATAGGGCCCTATCAGGTGCTACCACACCAGGTCAAAGTGGACCTGGGAGCGATGGCAATAAAGGGGTACTCTGCATTCCCTAAAGCTCCAGCATCACTGGAACCTCACCATCAGATTGTTTAGTGACATATCCAGGACACTCGTTGGAGAGGTCTCACCCTTCTGCAGAGAAGCAGTTGGTGTATTCTATAGCCCCCACCATCAGACTGGGCAATTATACAAAAATATATAATTTGTAAATGATTAGTTTGTAGGTAAGATTATTTTTAAATGAACCAGAGCTTATTTGTTTGCACACAGTCTAATGGTTTCAAGAATTGCTTATTTAACACTAGTAATCCTATTTAATATTAATTCCTAGAAAAGGATTGAACAGTTCTATTTGACCCTTAGATGGGACCCAAATAACTCCAACCACTTTGGATTGGGATGGATGTGGGAGTAATGACAAAAAGGAGTTATTGCACACTCTCAAAATCTCCAGGACTAGAGACTCACCATCAGATGATTTAGTGTCATATCAAGGACATTCGTTTAGAGGAGGCACCTCACCCCGATGCAAAGATGCAGTTGGCATATTCTACAACCCCAGCCAAATGGAACGACTATTCAAAATACTGATATTAATGATATAATTTTCCTAAGTAATACTTCAAATTTATCATGTACGAGCAGGACCTGTGGAAATTCCATGGAACAAAACAAAAAATATTGAGAAAAGCTCTTTAAAAAAAAAAAAAAAAGGTTGGTTGGTTGTGTTTGATGGCATATCAACTCTTGAGTGTTACTTAATGCCTAATCCTGTTTATACATATATATTAAATACATATGATTCAGAAATGGTTTCAAGTATTGTTAAATAACATGAGTAATTCTATTCAACATTAATAGTTTCAAGTTTAGTAAATGATTAAACAGTTTTATTTGACCCATGAATATCAACTTTTAAATAAAGGGACACATGAAATATAATGAACAGCAGAGTGGAGTATCTGTTTTCTGGAACCTACATACAGCAGCTCTGTGAGGATACGAGATGTAGCCCGGAGGACCTGCCAGAAGCGATGAACGATAAGGAGAAGTGGCGAGAGAGGGTCAGGGATATCCGTGCTGGCAGCATGACATGATGATGATAGTAAAGTAAGTTGGCGACTGTAGTTGAGGGTGACCTGAAGGCTCCTTTTCAATAGTTACTACACTGAGGTGTAGGGAAGGGCGCTACTCCTTTCCCTGGATTGCTCCACTTTACCCTTGATACATATCTTATAATGCTGAGTGTTAAGCAAGAGGTATCAAGTACCATTTTTAAAGTCTTTGGTATGACCCGACCTGGGATTGAAATGCGGTCTCCTGGACCATTGGCGAACATTCTACCCACTAGGCCACAGTTTTATTTCTTAGGTTTTTTGTTAAATGGCATATCAATTTTGATGGGTTATTTAATGCAAAAGCCATCCTTGCAGAAAACAGTAGTGGTTAACAGAATCGGTACCGGATTCAGTTAGAGATTTTGTGCGGACTCTCAAGTTGACATGAAACACCTGAAGAAGGCTGAAGGACATATTAGCCGAAACATTAGTATAACAATAAAGATGAGGTTAGTAGTCCAAATAATAACAGTGGTACTATTTAATCTATAGTTGGAGAGATATGAGGGTTTATGCCTTTCCAAAGGGTATTGGTCTGAAAGTGAATATAATAGAGTGACTGAACTTTGAACTTGTTGTTTTTGAGGTTACAGTTCAGCACTTTTGCCGTAATGCCATAAGAACAATCCCCATTTTATTTCTTAAATGTCACCCAGCTATGGGTTTAGTTTGGTTTTATGGTATATCAAACATTGCAGGTTATTTAATGCGAAATTTTTTTAATACATATATATCAAATATATAATTTCTTAAAACATTTAGTAGATAACATTTTTTAATGAAACTGACCTAATTTTTTTTTACACAGTTAAATAGTTTCACTAATTTCTATCTAATACAAATAATACTATTAAAATGAACCATTTGTTTGCACAGAGTTAAATGGTTCCAAGTATAGTTATGTATCACTAACAATTCAATTAATTGTCCAGTCAGCAGGGGCTGTAGAATACACTGACTGCATCTCTGCAGAGGGGTAAGACCTCCCACAACGAGTGTCTGGAATATGACGCTAAACAATCTGATACTGAGGTTCCAGTAATGCTGGAGCTTTGGGGAATATGAAATATCCCTTTATTGCCATCACTCCCAGATCCACTCTGGTCCAAAGTGGTAGCACCTGATAAGGTCCTACCCATAGGTCAAATAGAATGATATAGTGTATTTATGCTAAATAGAACTGTTTTGACATTTAAACAATGTACTTGTACTAAACTGAGTTATATGAAATAAAACTGTTTTTGACATTGAAACTGTACTTATGCTAAACTGAATTGTTTGAATTAGAACTATTCGACTAAACTGAATAGCTTGAAATAGAAATGTTTTTGACAATTAAACTGTGTATTCATGCTAAATTGAATTGTTTGAAATAGAACTGATTATTTGTATGAAAATGGATTTGGCATAAAATAACATACAAAGGTTGATATGCCATAAAACCTAAACAAGCAAACCAATTCAATTAAATATCAGTCATTTGTTTACACATAAATGATCAAGCAATTCTATTCCATCCAATTAATTTTAGCATAAGTCATTTGTTTGCACACAGTTCAAACGGGAAACATTTCTATTTGATCCATAGATAGGATCCTTTCAGGTGTTACCACTCCAGGTCATATTGGACCTGGGAGCAATGGCAATGAAGGGGTAATCCACATTCCCGTGGAGGTGCCTGTGGTGTAATGGTTATCGTCGTAGGAAATGGACATGGTGAAACGAGTTCAAATCCTGGACGAGACTGATAGCATTTCACATAGCACAAATACCCTTGGGAAAGGTATGAATGCAATCATTCTCCCTCCAGCTATAGGTAAATAGTAGAGCAGACTAGGTTCTTCAGTCTTGGTGAGGCAACTAGTCTAGGAGAAGGAAAACTCTGAATTCAAACCTGTTAAATTCTGCTTAAAAATTGACCTTTTGTCATATCCTGCCTGAGTGGAGGGGTTGGTAAATATGGTAATCCACATTCCTGAAAGCTCCAGCATTACTGAAGCCTCACTATCAGATTATTTAGTGTCATATTCAAGACACTTGTTTGGAGGGGTCATACTCCTCTACAGAGATGCAGTCATTGTATTCCACAACCCCAGCCAACAGGTCACCCCAGCTATGAGTCAGGTAGTACCACTACTTTTCTTCTGAAAGAATGACTTTGGCATTCAATAACCTATGAAAGGTGATTTATGACCAAACAAAGAAACCAATCTCTGAAGTTCAGCTTTCAAGTTCCAACTGACCCCATGCAGTTCCTTTGAATATATGATATGGAGTGGGGGGTATGCCACTACATGTCAATTTTTATAAAGTAGTATTCATTGAAAATATATGAAACCTATTTTACTGGGGCACCCATGCAAACTTGCACCCACCAGGTCGAAGGGTTCAAGGGTAGTATGTGCTAACCCTAGCTGACCCTCGGGGGGGTGGATTGGCATTGAACCCTAGATTTAAACCAATTCTTCAAATGTATGAATTTTTACCCTCACTATGCAACCAACTTTTGCTTCTTTATGTGAGAGAGCTAAGCCAGATTTAGTTTGTGCCCATGAGAGAGAGAGAGAGAGAGAGAGAGAGAGGAGAAGATTGAAGAGAATGAAGGAAAATTCCCACAGCAAAAAAAGATATTTATTTTTGCCATTAATGACTCACCTAATGTACAAATATCCTCATAGTGTGTGGTTTTTAATTTAATCAGTGAGTCTTTATTTATGCTTCATTGCATCCTTATAAGCAGTCTACTTTTCTGCTAACTTAGGTTTTCAAACTGTAATAAATTCCCAAAGTATTAGTATCTTTTACCTCCTTTTTCATGGTACAACTGCAACTTGGAATTACAGTATTTGTCTTTTTGCATTTAAAGCACAGATAAACACAATGATTTTACAAAAAATAAAACCTTTCATGCATTTTAAAATGACAAGATAGTATAAGACAAAAAAATCTAACTGTCAGTTGACCACTGCAAAAGGTAGAAAGGATTTGCTTTGCTTTGGGCCTTTTTCTTTATTTTATGAGAGTCCGTCCATTTTACTGTTGTCTGGGGGTTCTAAATCTTTTGTCTTGTATACAGATAGACAAGTGTTTTGTAGTGTTTTTTTTGGGGGGGGGAGGTCATTCATTTTATTCCTTGCCAATTACTTGGACAAAATTCACCTAATTTATTGAATGACACTCACTTACACAAGATTTCCATTAGACAAAAAAGTAAAGATTATTTACTCAGCAATCAGTTAACTATTTTCCTATGTCAGAGGCTTTTTTTTTTGGAAATTCTTTGTTTCTATTTAACTGATTTTCCTCTCATCAGGTTGAAGGGTTTATTTTGTCTTTGACCTTCTGCGTGTATTGTGGATTGGTTATAAATAATGCATTTATCAGAGCAATTATCTAGAGGTTTACTATATACTGAAGTTAATTGCTGTGATTTTGAAAGTAATATTTTTTTTATTACTTTGTTTATTTAGTATCTATATAAATAAAAATGTAAATGTTTGTTACTAACCGATAATCTCCAGTTTTATACCACTAATTGGTTTAAAATTTTGTGAGAGTATTTTATTCGAATACGGGCGTGTTTTTATATACTTAATATCCAAAAATATTACAATAATTAAAAAAAATATTTTTAATAAGTCGTTTTTCTCCGAGAAAAGCCGAACGCAAACAATGAAGGTAAATATTACTTCCGTTTTCCAAGAATTTCACACGAGAATTTTTTCTGCTTTTATCACTTTTCTTTCTTTTTTGGTTAACTTAAACAGACACTAAACTTTAAACTATTCTAACGAATTGTTTACAAAATATTTTCTTTTCTTTTTTCAACATTCCTTTTTTTTGTTTAACTTCCACGAAAGACATTCTTTAAAAAGTTTTCTTTCGTTTTATTACACTGGTTTACAAAAATAAATTTTTGGTCTGAGGCAAGAATGGGGATAGGTGTTTTTTGTTAATTTGGGTGTGCTGAATTCAAATTTATAAATAGTTTTGCTCTATCACCACTAGTAGGAGGTGCCCGTGGTGTAGTCATTATCGTCGTAGGAAATGGACACGGCGACACGAGTTCAAATCCTGGACGAGACTGATTGCATTTCACATAGCACTAATACCCTTGGGAAAGGTATGAATCCAATTATTCTCCCTCCAGCTATAGGTAAATAGTAGAGCAGACTAGGTTCTTCAGTCTTGGTGAGGCAACTAGTCTAGGAGAAGGAAAACTCTGAATTCAAACCTGTTAAACTCCGCTTAAAAATTGACCTTGTGTCATATCCTGCCCGAGCGGAGGGGTTGGTAAATAGTATCACCACTAGTTTTCTGGCTTTTAAATAGTATCATTTTAGTATAAACAGAGAATATATGTGCATATTTCAAGTGTTGCAGCAGCTTATAACAGATAAACAGGATAGATAAAGAACACTGATTGAATCAATATACTTGGATGACATAATTACACAATTCATACTACCACAGACAGTCAAAAGTGTGTTTTCTTAGAAGATCTGGTATATTTTGCCTCCGGGATGTCACGCAAGGGCATCCAGCTGAAGTCTCCCATCATGCCGGGGTTCCATTTGCCTTGATAGTTGCTCTCCATCTTCGTAATGTCTTGGTAGAATCTTTCTCCATGCTCATCACTCACTGCTCCAAGGTTTGGCGGGAAGTTGAGGTGGGAATGGAGAAAATGAATCTTGAGTGACATTCAGTACTCCATATCCTCATAAGACTTCAGCAACTTCTCAATACAGGCTTGGTAATCTGGTACACGTGTGTTACCAAGGAAGCCACTACAGACTGACTTGAGTGCTTCCCATGCTCTCAGTTCCTTTAAGTTAAGAAGCTCCTCAAAATCAGTATCCTTCAGCACTTCTCAGATATGAGGTCCTACAAAAATGCCCTCTTTGAGCTTAGCAGCACTAAGACCTGGGAACACAGTAGACAAGTGTTGGAAGGCAGCACCATTTTTATGCAACGCCTTCACGAAATTCTTCATCAAACCAAGCTTCATGTGAAGAGGAGGAAGAAGCACCTTATTCTTGTCCACCAGAGGATTCTCCTTGCGGCTGTGTTCACCAGGCACAAAAGTGCTTCTAGACCCCCAGTCTTTCTGCTTGTTATGCTGGGATACAGCTCAACTATCCCAGAGACAGAGAAAACAGTACTTTGTGAAGCCCGCTTGCATACCTATAAGAAGACCAATGACCTTGAGGTCCCCACACAGACTCCATTGGTACTTGCTGTACTTAATAGCTTCTAAAAGAAGCTCCATATTGTCATAGGACTCCTTTAGATGGACAGAGTGTGCAATGGGAATGCTGGGATATTTATTTCCGTTGTGCAGAAGAACACCCTTGAGACTTCGCTTGGAAGAGTCTGTGAAAAGACGCCAGTCTGAAGGATTATGTGGCAAACCAAGGAATGTAAACAAGCCAGGTATGTTTGTGCAGTAGCACAACTTGTTTTCCATGTTGAAAAAGGAAGCAAGGTCTTTGTTCCGATTCCTGAATCTGGTGATCCTTACATCTTCCGGGACTAGGTTCCACTGTTTAAGCCGAGAAGCCAAAAGCTCTGCCTGCTGTTTTGACAGATACAAATCACAAGCAAGATCATTCAGGTCTTCTTGCATGATCCAGTGTGGCTCATTACCACTTGTTCCTGAATACGTAGACTCAATATTTTCCAAAGATATTGACTCGGCAGAGTCCTCCCTTGAAGGCATTTCTTCATCTGATGAGGAAAGAAGATCCATATTTACTGGAGGTGTGGGTACAGGAAGATCATCTGAATGGTGAACGGGTCTCATAGCAAATTGATGGTTGGGATATTTGATCTTTTTCCTAGAAGATGCATTGAAACTAGTTATATTAGTTGAACAAAAATAACAATCATCTGCATGGTTTCGCGGCTCTCTCCAAACCATTGGGACTGCAAAGTTGAAACCTGCTTTCTTGCCATTAAACCATGCAGTTAGTCCATTGTAGCAGGGTTTACAACAGATGTGTGGAGCCCAAGACTTGTCCTGATCACCAATTTTACAGTCAAAATAGTGAAAGTAGGCAGTTCTGAGGAGGGAAGTGATGGTTCAACACTGTGCAACTGTTGTGAAGTCCCCACACACATAGCAGAAAGAATTGGCCTTGTTGAGGCATCCTCGACATTTTGACGTGCTTGAAGCCATTGGAGAATCTGAAAATATAATAAAGTAAAACTAAATGTGCATTTGAAAATGTAATACTAATATTTAGTAACCTGAAAGATGTGTAACATGATAGTTGAGGGACACCAACCTCCTGCGCCGCCTGTGAGACAACCTCTTCCAATGACTGCCAGAATGTGGATTGAGACCTGCTGCCTTAACTGTCAAAATCCGTCATGGACATCAGACCTAACCGATAAAATGAAATGCAGTTTCTTCCAGGCAGCGGTCACATCGATACTGCTATATGGATGCACTACATGGACGCTAACAAAACGGCTGGAAAAGAAACTAGATGGCAATTACACAAGAATGCTGCGTGCAATCCTAAACAAGTCCTGGCAGCAACACCCCACAAGACACCAACTGTACGGCCACCTGCCCCCTATCACGAAAACTATTCAAGTTAGACGAACCAGACATGCAGGACACTGCTGGAGAAGCAGAGATGAACTCATAAGAGATGTACTCTTATGGATCCCCACACATGGCCGCGCAAAAGCAGGGCGACCAGCTCGAACGTACATTCAGCAGCTATGTGAGGATACAGGATGTTGTCCTGAAGACCTACCTAGGGCGATGAACGATAGGGAGGAGTGGCGAGAGAGGGTCAGGGATATCCGTGCTACCAGCATGATATGATGATGATGATATATATATATATATATATATATATATACATATATAATGTAATACTATATATATATAATGTAATGCTATCACTTACATTTAGTGCATAATAACTAAAAAAATAAGCCATAAGTCTCACAATATTAGAATTAACCCTGAATTCATATACGCCTTTATGTACAAAATACACACTATGCATATCTAAAAAAACTAGAGGTGATGAGTAAAAACGGATTTCAAATTTGAATACAGCACCCTCAAATTAGGTAAAAACAGGTATTTTTGTGCTTGCCTCAATTTCTTTGTAAACCAGTGTTATTATCGATAAACTTTAAACCATATTTCATTGGTTCAGTAGTAAGTAAATTTCTTTTTATTCTAAAAACTTATTCTTAAATTTTTTCTTCACTATTGATATCTCATTTATTTTGTTGTTTAATAAATATTTTATCATGTTGCGAAATATTAACCAGCCCAAGCTTTGTAATGGCACACGTCTTTCAGTAAAAAAATTAATGACCAACATCATAGAAGCAACAATTTTGACAGGGCTTTTCAAAGGTGAAGATGTCCTCATTCCTCAAATTCCTATGATTCCAACAGATACGTCATTTCAATTTAAGAGATTGCAATTCCGAATTCGATTGGCATTTGCAATCACGATCAACAAAGCACAGGGACAATCTTTAGAATTGTGTGGCTTATAATTACACACTGATTGCTTCTCACATGGGCAATTATATGTTGCCTGTTCCAGAGTTGGCAATCCAGACAATCTCTTTATCTACACAGAAAATGGAACAACCAAAAATATTGTGTATCCACAAGTATTGGAAAATTAAACATATTAGAAACATGCATTTTCTTTTTTTTCCCATTTAAACAAACTGAACCATAGCATCACGTGGCCAGATACAGCTAGTGTGTATATATATATATATATATATATAATGTGTGTGTTGGTGAACACGTGAATATATATATATATTTTTTTCTTTTCTCTTCAAAAAAACCCAACAATCTGTCACATTAAGATAATAGATTTATTTCCATCCTGTTAAGAGCATTGATATAAATGCTCTAAGAAATTAACAGGACTTCTTCAGATCAAACAAGAAATGGATTAAAATAATTTTTTTTCACATTTAAAATCAGATTAAAACAAAAAAAAAGAACTTATTTCTCCGATATAATAAAGCAAGCCTAAACCTTCAAGTAACAATAAGTATCAAATTATTATAGCATGTAAAACTACATCCAGTTTCGTCATGCTTCAAAAATTTAACAGAGGCAAAATTTACACTTACAATAATACATGTCAAAAATTCAAACATTTATAACAAAATATCATTTAGACAATCTAATTTTAGTATATCAATTTTTATTATTAAAATGAACTAAAAAATCTAAAACCAAATTTAACCATGGTAATCCCCGCCTCCCAAATTACAAAAATAGAGTAAAAATCACTAATATAAATTCAAATTCTAATTCATTTACCTATTTAATAAATCATAGTTATTCATTTTCTGTTTATTTATTTACATATTGACTTATTTTTGAAAAAAGTCTAAATCTATTTTTATGCCTACATCTAGCTATTAAATCACATCTGATTTAATAGGTTACCAGGATCAAAGTATAACATAATTTCTATTTTTTCTTCCAGGCACAATTACATCTACCATCAAAGCAACTAGGTGTTGTAGATCTTTTCAATATTCATCAATGAATTTCTGGGGTTGAACCCATATTTTTCAACTTCCAAAAATGTTTGGATAAAGCTGTTT
Organism: Sepioteuthis lessoniana; assembly: GCA_963585895.1. NCBI lineage: Eukaryota > Metazoa > Mollusca > Cephalopoda > Myopsida > Loliginidae > Sepioteuthis > Sepioteuthis lessoniana. The sequence goes on along the minus strand of CAUZXS010001236.1, from coordinate 10,352 downwards.
GATTTCTCAAGTGTTCATGAGAGAATGAATGAATATTATTATTATTATATCTTAATTTCCATCAAACCGATGAAATTCCAATATAAGTTTTTTATCTTTTGCATTTCCCTTAAAATTTTCCTTGTAATTTTTTGGGAGGTTTACTATAATTAACTTTAGTTTTAGATTCTTTAGTTCATTTTATTGATAAAAAAAATACTAAAATTAGATTGAATAATTTTTTTTTTTATAAATGTTTGAAATTTTTTTGGAATTTTGGGGATTTTACCATAATTAATTTAAATCAATGCTTTTAACAGGATGGAAATAAATTTATTATCTTAATGCGACCGATTGTTGTTTTTTTTTAAGAGAAGCTTATTTGCTCTGTGGATTTTATTTACATTGTGCTCTTTACCAGGATTATTTAAATTTGATATTCTATTTTTGAATATTTTATTAGTCTGTGAAGGAATGGAAGAGCAGTAATTGGGGACGTCCGACCAAGAGCACTGTTGGCCACAGCTGCACGAGACATACAAATGGGTCTCAGTGGAGTAGGTGAGAGGCACATATAAACTGTCCAGATTGATCTACAGTGATGTTCGGAATGCATCGCAGATACGACCAACTATACATAGTCCTGATTGGAATTTTTCCCTTCTTCAGATTTACTGGATTGAATAATATCTTTATATATATATATATATATAGGCAGCATTTTCTTTTGAAATGTGTTTGATTAGATAGGAAAGACATTTCATGTCTGCCTGTCTTATCTTTGATCTGTTCAAGAGTTTATATGAGGCCTTCCCAAATTTATTCCCTCCAAAAGCCAAACAATTCATACGAAAATCAAAGAATTAGCAGACATAAAGTGTCTTCCCTATTTAATCTAACATATTATATATATATATATATACACACATTTAGTTTATATATATATATCATATATATTGATATATATATATATATATATATATATATATCAATATTTACCACCTCCTCCGCTCGGGCAGGATATGACACAAGATCAATTTTTAAGTGGAGTTTAACAGGTTTGAATTCAGAGTTTTCCTTCTCCTAGACTAGTTGCCTCACCAAGGCTGAAGAACTCAGTCTGTCCTACTATTTACCCATAGCTGGAGGGAGAATAATTGGATTCATACCTTTCCCAAGGGTATTAGTGTTATGTGAAATGCAATCAGTCTCGTCCAGGATTTGAACTCGTGTCGCCGTGTCCATTTCCTACGACGATAACCATTACACCACGGGCACCTCCTTTAGTTTATATATATATATCCTAATAATTGAAAACACAAGTGTAGGATTCTGTATGTACATCTGTGTATCTGTGTACATAATATTTAATTTGGCGACCATAGTCAAGTGTGACCCGAAGGTGTAGGGGAGGGCGCTGTTCGCCAATTGTCTGGGAGACCGGGGTTCAATCCCAGGTCAAGTCATACCAAAGACTCAAAAAATGGTACTTGATGCTACCTTGCTTAACACTCAGCATTATAAAGTAAGGATCAAGAGTAATGTGGAGCAATCCAGGGAAAGGAGTAGCGCCCTCCCTTACACCTTGGTGTAGTAGCTATCAAAAAGGGAGCCATTGGGTCACCCTTGACTATGGTCGCCAACTTATAAGAGTTTAAGGGCATGGTAGTTTTTTTAAGAAAACAGCTCTAATTTGTGAATTATCAAGGGTAAATTATTAGAATAACAGTATGATTTAATGCTAATTAAAGTCGCAGTTGTCAGAGTTAAATTTTAAAATAGCGATACACCAATTGATGTAAGAACAAACTTCAAATATTATATAGAAAGGATGAATAAACTCCTAAAATAATCCTTTGGATAAATGAAAAGTTTGGGATTAGGAATCTTGTCTCCAAAAAGATATAAATAAAGAAAAGAATAGATATTTTCTTAAAACAGAAAAAGTTAAATTGGTAAAAATTATTCTAGTGGTTAACCAAATAATCCATAGATAAAAAATGAAAAAAGATGCCAAGATGATTTTAAGACATTGGATTGGCAACAATATTTAACACTATTCCTTTTGATCTTCTCTTTCCTCTTAAAGGTTAGTTTTTTTTTGGGTTTTTTCAGTGAGTAATATTTGTGTATTTCCATATCGATTTTGTTACCCCTATCTGAAGGGGTCGGCTGTATTGTAGTAGCCAGCCTAAATAAATTTATAATAGCAAAATAATGGTCCGTTGAGTTTTTAATCCAATCATATTACAGATATGCATGTGTGTGTATGTGTGTGGGTTTTTTTCTTATAAATTAAATTGTTTTAAACAGAGTTAAACTCTTAATTTCTTTAATTTATGACATATTGTAAAGGTTGTTGATTGATTGGTTTTTATGGCATATCAACCTTTGTAGGTTATTTAACGCCAAATCCATTTTTATGTAAATAATCTGTTCTTTTTAAAACAATTCAGTTTAGCATAAGTACACAGTTTAATGGTCAAAAACATTCCTATTTCAAACTATTCAAGCAGTTATATGTAACAATTCAGTTAAGTGTAAATACAGTTTTAATGTCGAAAAACAGTTCTATTTCAAATAATTCAGTTAAGCATAAGCACGCAGTTTAAATGTAAGTACAGTTTAATTGTCAAAAACATTTCTATTTCAAACAATTCAGTTTAGCATTAGTATGCTGTTAGTTCTATTTAACTCATAGATAGGGCCCTATCAGGTGCTACCACTCCAAGCCAGAGTGGACCTGGGAGTAATGGCAATAAAGGGGTACTCCGCATTCCCCAAAGCTCCAGCACTGCTGGAACTTCACCATCAGATTGTTTAATGTCATATTCAGGACACTTATTAGTGGGGGGAGGTCTTACCCCTCTGCAGAGAAGCAGTCATTATATTCTACAGCTCCAGCCGACTGGGCAATACACAGTGTTAAATGTCAAACAGTTTTATTTCAGATAATTCATCTCAGCATAAGTACACAGTTTAGATGTCAAAGCAGTTCTATTTTGAGCAATTCAGTTCAGCACTAGTACGCAATTCCAATGTCAAAACAGTTCTATTTTAAACAATTCAGTTTAGCATAAATACGCAGTTTAAATGCAAAAAAATCAGTATAGTGAAAGAAGCATGGTTTAGTTCTATTTAACCCATAGATAGGACCCTTATCAGGAGCTACCACACCGGGCCAGAGTGGACCTGGGAGCGATGGCAATGAAGGGGTACTCCGCATTCCCCAAAGCTCCTGCATTGCTGGAACCTCACCATCAGATTGTTTAGTGTCATATTCAGGATACTCGTTGGGGGGTCTTACCCCTCTGCAGAGAAGCAGTCGGTGTATTCTACAGCCCCAGCTGACTGGGCAATATTGTAAAGGAATTGTCTTTATTGGGAATTCTTTTTGAGATGAGGCTTCTTATTCTGAGTATTAATTTTATTGCGGACTTTTGTCCTCATCTTGGTAGTTTTTTGTTGTTTTTCTCACTACGGCCAAATTTCACCTCTGGCCTTCTTCAGGTGATTAACCGCGACCTCGGATAGGAATGCTGAGTCTTGTAACCGTATCCCCAGTAATTACTGCTGACCATAGTTGTTGTCTATCGCAGCAATTACTGGGGATACGGTTACAAGACTCAGCATTCCTATCCGAGGTCGCGGTTTATTACCTGAAGATGGCCAGAGGTGAAATTTGGCAGAAACATTGTGAGAAAGACAACAAAAACTACCAAAATGAGGACAAAAGTCCGCAATAAAATTAATACTCAGATTGTAAAGGAGTTTGGCTAAAGAAAACATTTTCTTGTGTAAGATCATGCTCCTTTTTTTAGTGTAAAATTTGTATTGTATCTTTTATTAAATAAAGATATTTTCTTTTTCTCTTAGAAAATTATCACTTTTAAGTGGAGTAAAGATAGTTGGAGTTCAGATTTCATCCTTCTCCGAGACTGATTGCCTTACCAAGGCTAAATAACTCAGTCTGTCCTACTATTTATTCATAGGTAGGGACGCAAGAGATGGATTCATGCCTTTCCTATACACATTAGCATGAAATAAAACGCAAACAACCTTATCCAGAATTTGAACTTTGATTACCAATTCCATTTCTAAGACGAAAACTGTCGTGTCATATATCTCAGTTGTGTTTATTTAAAATTAAAAGTCCTAAGAAAACATGTGTGTGCAAGGGGTACAGTGTGAGGACACAGTTTAAGACCTGTCGACATATTTTTGGTAAGTGTTTGTTTTCTCATCATCAACTCTTCTAGGTTTTTTTAGGGTGAGACCATTTTCTTTCATGAGATCTATTAACGTTGGTAGTATATAATCTATAGTTGCTTTGTGTAATGCTATATAAACTTTTGTGGGTAATTCAATGCAAAAGCCACCCCTGTAAAAGAACAGTAGTGGTGCTATTTAACCAATAACTCGGGAGGGCAGGGGCTTCATATGTTTGCAAGGAGCATTAGTCTGGAAGTGAATGTACATGGTGTCTTCAATAAGTTTCAAGACTTTTTTTTGTACAGGCATTTAAAATTGTTGTAGACTCTTAAAAATTCAGTATGTTATTGCTATATATCTTATGAGATGACTGACCAATTTTTATGATTTATGTTCAAATCAATAGCTACAGCAGCAATTGGAATACACCCTACTAAAGCCTGATTGTCACAGCTGGTGAATTTCAAAAATGCAATCTGACACTTTAGAAGAATGATATGCAATAAAATTGTGTTTTGAACTTGGAAAAAATGCCACAGAAACGTATGGAATGCTTTGGACTTGCATGAATCGAGCATCAGTTTTTGAGTGGCATGAGAGATTCAAGGAAGGCACGGAGTCTGTGAGGGATGATGTGAGGTGTGGGAGGATTAAGGAAGTCAATACACCACAGTTGATTGGGTTAGGGTTAGGGTTACTATAGTGAGGTTTTAAGGGAGCTCAGGAAGAGATTCTGTTGGAAGAGGCCAGCACTCTTGAAATCGGGTCAGTGGCATTTCCACCAGGACAATGCACCAGTCCACAACTCCATCTTTGTCACAGACTATTTGACCAAGATGGGCATCAAGACAGTTCCTCAGCCTCCCTACAGTCCAAACCTTGCTCCCTGTGACTTTTGCTTATTCCCTAAGCTCAGAGGCTGTCGTTATGAGACAATTGAGGAGATGAAAGAGGCTGTGACAAAGGTCATTGATACGCTCACACAAGAGGACTTCCATGGGGCCTTCCAGAAGTTATTGGAATGGTACAACAAGTGCATTGCAGCTGGAGGAGATTACTTCAAGTTTCATGTGTGTACTATCAATAAAAGTGCCCATATGAAAAAAAGTCTGGAAACTTATTTAATGATCTTCGTAATTGTATGACTGGAGTTCAAACTTGCATACTACGATGTCGCAGTCCATCATGTTAGCGACTATGCCATGGGGACCCCATAATCTAGGGACATTAGGAATAGAAATAGTGCCACTGTATCTCCTTGCAAGTCTCATTGGGTGCCCTTTTCATATGGCCTTGTGCCACATCTAAGCAAAAAGCTTAGTAAATTACCACTGTATCTCCTTGCAAGACTCTAGTAACAATATCTAAGAAATCAGTGTCGGCATCTGGAGAGAGAACCATTGCATTTGTGTTTTTGTAGAGCATCATTATTGCAGTAACAGTTTCTTTGAGCAAACCCTATGCTTGAAGTATTTGCTTGATCTTTCGACTGTGTTTGGAATCAATTCTCTTGGAGAAATCTACAACCAAGAGTTGCCACAAGAGTTTTTGTTCTAAATTCTTGAGGTAACATTTCTTTGATGGGTCAATAAAAATTCAGAATCCAAGAAGTTATGGATCAATTTCCCTGAAAACCATTCTAATTTTTCCTAAGACCTTTCTCAACATCAGGTTGGATCCAATTAAGAAGCAGGGTATTACAAATCTTAGCAGTAAGAGTGAGACCTCTATCGTTCATAGCGATTCTGAGGTGGCCTTTGTTTGGGAAGTGGAGTATGCATTTTTTTGTCCATTTCTCAGTTGTATATTGGTTATACATGGCATTTCATAATTGAAAAAGTATGATATTTATCGCTGCCTCCCACCAGACAACATTTGACAGCATTTTTTTATAGTGGGAGTTTTAGGGAATGGGGAGGTCAAGTATGAGTCTTGGTTTGTGCTCTACTGGACTAATTTGGCTATAGGCTTACTGCAATGTGAGCCAGACAACCTTGCTGGGACTTGGATTCACTAAGTGCAATGTGAGTCCAGCACGCATGCCTGCTCATAGGTTGAACTAGACTCAAAGTTCTTGTGCTATGCTATGTTATCAATAATTGTTCACCCACCTGAAGGTGGCCTGGCCAAAGATGGGGGCCATTTTGCTTCATATCTATCATTGACCTTGATACCCCATCCAGTATAAATGCCAGATGGTCCAGATAAAAGAACCAGGTAATTGAAAAAGTATGTTATCAAATTTGATTTGTCTTCCATTTTTTAGTGGGTATTTCATCAAGTACTGCAATTTTTCTGCTTTTGTTTTCAGAATTGCATCAAGCTTATTCTCCAGGAAGTGTCCAAGTTTAATGTCTACTTGATCACAAATAATTTTTTTTGGTTTTGATTTCAGGAGAGTTTCCAGCAGATTCTTGAAATGTTTTTTCCACTTCATTTTTTCCCTACAGATGGATAAACAGATTGATTTAAAACTACAAGGGTTAATCAAAAGTTTTCCAATATTTCAATAACATGAGATACAATTTTGCGGGTCTGGATGCTTTTGTAAAGGTGAGGAATGACATTGTGTTACGTTCCGCTCTCTGGTCAAACAAACGACAATACAGAATGTATAAAACAATATATATTTATTTTCTCGACGGACGCTTGTGTGAAGTAGGAGCAATCAGGAGAGGAATTAGAATCGTTCGTCTATGAGGCTTGAACTCTTCGATGTAAGTAGACGATGGCTGAGACAACGCACACAGAGTGACAACGAGATCAGCTTTCGTGCACAGCGAAATCTTTTTCACTCTCTTCTGTTCAATTCGTCAGCCTTATATTACCTTCAAACTCCCACGCGGAGATATGAACACGCCTCCACGCCTATGCAATTTTTTCCGATATCTGGCGATTGGGATGTGTCACTTCCGCCATGTGTGATCATCATCGAGCGGAAATAGGTCAGTTTACAGGTCACTCTCTTCCGGTGCATCACTTTTTGACAGCACAGTGAGAATTTTTTTTACCTTGTCTCATATTGTCAGCCAAGCTGTATTTTACAATTGGATGTGAAAATGCTAAGCTTGCTTGATACGCTTCGATTGTTAATCATCAGATTGATCTATGGTTTGGAGCACAGCCTTGCAATCCATAGTTTTAGGATTACCTGAACAGATCATTGTGGTCATTGCAACCCAAGGGAAATTTCTTGAATCTTCTGGTTATTCTCCTGCAATAAATTGCACCTACACCTTTCAAACAACAAGTATTTTCAGTTGCTACTCCAGCATTATGGCCTAGTTTGAATTTGTAAAACATAAGTTCCCAAATTACACTAAGTACATTCGTCTGTGTAGCTTTCAAGTTTTGGTTTCTTTGTTTAATGGCATATCAACCTTTGTAGGTTATTTAATGCCAAAGCCATTCTCCTAGAAGAACAGTAGTGGTACTATTTAACCCATAGCTGGGAGGATAAGGGGGTTCATACCTTTCCCAAGGGTATTTGCCCGAAAGTGAACGTAATAGCGCGACTGGAGTACGAATTCGTATACTACGATTCCGCAGTCCATCACTTTAACCATAACACCATGAGGACACCCCTCTGTAGCTTTCAAATTAAACCTGGAGTGAAGCAATGCACAATGTGCTAGCACACCATCTACCACAATACTACCAA